>ML817374.1:224280-237116 GCA_009831015.1 Picea engelmannii | reverse complement strand
GTTCATTAGTTGCATTGTACATGAGTACCTAAAATGGCCTAGTAGCCAGGACTCATTTTTTACTCCATAGTGATGTTTAGGGGGGGTGTTGGAGAAATTTCTATTTTCGACACACTAGTTCAGTGGGAGTTAACTGACTAGTTCTATTTTAGAATTTCTATTTTTACCATCACTATTATGCATGCATGCATTATTAAGGAAAGCTAAATGCTTGATTGATTTTCTTAATTATGGAATGCTTTGCCCTATATATGAGTGTATTCCATTCATTCATTGTATCATATTGATCATGATCTATGTATCAATCATCAACTCATTGGAGTAGTGTGAATATATTTTCTCATTCTTCCATATTGAATCTCTCTTCTTTTCTTAATAAGATTTGTTAGTACTTGCTTTAGCTAGATATCCTGTGTAGGTTTTCATGAAACACTGACATAGGTTCCACCTGGAACTGACTTAGTGTGTTTACGACAAAGCAAATATCTGGTCGAGTATTTACCAAATACATCAATGACCCAATCAATTTTCGATATAGTGATGGATATACTGGATTAGAATCTAAATCTCTTACTTTTATTATATCTGTGGTCATAGGAGTGTCCATGGATTTGCAATCCATCATTCCAAACTTCTGAAGAATCTTTATCGCATACTTTCCTTGTCCAAGGAATACTTCACCATGCTTCTTCCATACTTCTAGTTCCAAGTAATAATGCATGAGACCAAGATATTTCATATCAAACTCAGAAGCTAGTTCCTTTTTGCACTGGATGATGAGAGACTCTTCACCTGTTAGGAATAGATCGTCGACATATAGAAGTAGAATCACAGGTGCATTGTTCACGACTTTGTAGTAAAGATTTGGATTTGCATGACTTTTGGAGAAACCAAGTCTCATTAGGTAGCTGTCTATTCTGGCATACCAAGCTCTTGGAGCTTGCTTGAGTCCATATAAATATTTCTTTAGTCTGCAAACATGAGTGTCTATGGAATGTACTTCAAACCCTTGAAGTTTTTCAATGTATACTTCTTCTTCGATCGCTCTTGTTGGAGCCACCTTCTTCTAAATAAGTGAGATGTTATATTTAAGCCCAAAAATCTAGTTTCAGGATTTCGCTTATTTCGCGAGGCTTCCCACTGTCCTTAGTATCCCGACATGTGAAGTGGCAATAACGGTTTTAAATTTTACCTAGGTTAGTGTCAGGAGTAAATTAATTTGAACCTTAGTTAAGCACTATCGTGATTTCGCGACTCGACAATCGCTCTCCCAAAAAGCAGTACCTTCGTAGCTCCGAGTCATGAAGTCACAATATTCATTAATTAAGCATGGATTAATTAAGAGCTCAAGTTAGATTACGAGTAATTAACTAAATCCCATCATCATGATTTCGGGTTTTGGGGGCTCAAATGCTAGGAGTGAAATCTTTCGATACAGTGAACACCGAAAAGGGGGGATTAAAGACTAAAACACACTTAATTAAAGGAGCTAAAATGGATTAATTGACGCATTAAGAAACCTTTAACACGCATTGTCTATGGATTAAGTTTTAAATGTTTTTACATTTGTTCATGTTATGACTCGTCAAACATTTATGGCATTTATTTGAATTTGCAGTAAGGTGACAAATAGTACGATCTCGTTTTACTTCTAAATATTTCTATTAAGCGATTCAACTGTTTTGTTGGCAAGGACACCCATGGGTTTAAATGACCAAGATAGAGAGTTTTTCCTTCATTATTTCAGTTTTCATTTCTATTTGCGTGTAGAACCATTTCACCAGGATAACCGTTGTTTTGTGCTTTTCAATTTTTTCGACATGAGGTCCAGTTGCAGGTTTCTCTATCATGGCTCCATGAAAACGTCCAAGGAAACTGTCGAGAGTTTAGGTCAGGGTTTAGAAGTGGTTTCTAATACCTCATTGTGGAGTATTAATGTTGTCAAGACATGGTCATACGTTTCCAACATTTTTCAATCTGAGTCTGTAAGCTGTTCGGATGATTCTAGCGACAACGATAACGACGACTTATCAACCAAATACAAAACTGTCACTCAAGCAGAGATGCACAAAATAATGGCAAGGCCCTAGCTTCTTCCCTATTGTGATATGATCGAGTGGGCACTGGACCATGTGGATATCCCAACTAGAATGATTATCAGTGAATAGAAGGTAACGATTGGGATTTTCAGGCTAGAACATTTGCGGGCAATGTATAAATTGTCACCCACATCGAACCTCACTCACAATGCTAAATTTATAGAAGGTTTCAAGAATAAGGAGTGCGATAAGTATGAAAGAAGTTTGTCTGATCTGATCAAAGATTGGGTCTCACACCTCACGAAATTTAGGGCTGACACTAACGGGATATATTCAATCCTCTCCTTGGAGCCACAATTCAAGTACAGAGCAATGATGGCCTGGAGGTTGTATGGGAGGGAGGACACTACCCATTTTTTCCTCCCATGGGTACCGCTCATTCATACAGTTGCTGAGGGATTCTCCTTCGACTGGGACAAACTGTTGTTTGATAGTCTGACCAATCGAATTACCGAATATCGAGTGCAGAGGGCAAGAAAGCAACTTTGCTCTTTATGTCTACTTACATCATGGATGCCATATACTTCATGACACCCTTCTCATTAATGAACTAGAGATAGGATCCATCTAATACAGAGCCTATTCATGTCTACCACTCGAAGCTTTGGGAGGATAATGCCAAATAATTCATTTACGAAATCTTCAAATGGGTAATGGTGTCATTGCATGTCACCATCCTCATCCAGACGCCGCCCAGGATTTCAGATAACGTCGCAACCAACCTGAGTAGTATGGAATATTGGTATATGGAGGTCGAATTTTCATATGTCAGGTTTTTCGGCACCTCTGTCCCCCCATATGCTCTACAGCCATTTTTTCCAGATAAGCTATTGTGTCGAGAGATCGCCAGGAAGACTGTGCTCGACGGAATAAGCAAAGAGCTCAAAGGAGTATCAAAGAAGGTATGGCTGCCCTTCCCCATTCATATTGGTGCATATTCCTTGTTAGATTTTGGCCATGCCAAAGCTGAGGCTATGGTTTTAGAAGAAATGAAGCTAGTGGATATTGAGTTCAAGAAGCACGACCATAGTAAAGCTGTGAGCAATCACCTAGCAAGTTGTGGCCTGAAGAGATATGAACATGAGGATTCCCCTCATGATGAAATATTTCGGGGTGCGAGGTCCTACTCAAAATTCCTGAGTCAAATTCAAGCCCTGCCACCTGGAGATAAGGCCGGTTTATTTAAATTCCAGAAGCATCGACGGAATTGTCTCCCTCAGATTTTACAAGGTGAAACCGAAAAGCTTCTGGTCACATAGCAGACGAGGGTCAAAGGTTCAAAGGACTCAAGTCCTAACAAGGAGAAGAACCAAGAGAAAATAGGGGAGGCCAGAACCTCAGAGCGAGGAGCCAAAATCCCCTACCAACAGGAAGGAAAACCAGAAAAGGGTATGTCGGGTAAGTAGGCCCAAGGTCAAACAGAGATTCCCTCGAAGGGGTTGGGCAACTCATTACCGCTCATGTCAAACAAGCCGACCACAGATGCTACCTTGAAAGAACCATCCAAGGAAATTGGTCATTTGATCGCCATTGTCACACCCTTACAGTTCACAAATGGGGATCCCGATGTGGGGTGGATATTCAATGAAGAACTGACGCCCATTTCCGTAGAGGAGCTACCTCTTAATGAATTTTTCTTTGATATAAAAAGGAAGGCCATGGTTAGGAAAGGATTATATCAAAGGGAGGGTGTAATGGCTAAAAAATTTAAAATCATGACAGATGGAAAGGCTACGAAAGAGGAAGAGTTCATAGACAAGATAACAGGAACACTAGGGGCTTATGCTACAACAAATCAGTACTCAGTTGGAACTTTGAAGGCCCAGTTAAAACGAAATAACTTCTTGATCAACAAGTTGGAAGCTAAAGTGGCTATTGCTTAAGCGAATGTCAGGGATGAGGTGAGAAAAATCCTTGAGAAAGCTCGAATAACAGATCTGCAGGAGATCGAGAAGCTCAGATCCAACCTCGAGCAGGTGTGCCATTCGGCGCAAATTATCCAAATGCAGGTAAGCCAGCAGGGGAAACAAATTATAGAGTTACAATCAAAATTGGATGTGGTCGAGAATCAATTTTTAGGCATAAAAATGTTCAGATCCAAGACCGTCGAAATCTGACATAAGGTATTAACGGCTCAACAAAACCTGCTTGTAAAAGTAGGAACCATTCAAAACCATTTCCAGATGATAGATCAAGTGTTTTAAAATATTTCTTTGAGAGAAAGAGAAGTCAGGGAAGCTCATGTTTCTTTCCAAGACATTGTTATAGCTACAACGAGCCAAAATCCCCTACCAACAGGAACAAAACCCCGAAAAGGGTACGCTGGGTAAGTAGGCCTAAGGTCAAACAGAGATGCCCTCGAAGGGGTCAGGTGACTCATTACCGCTCATGTCAAACAAGTCAACGACAAATGCTACCCCAAAACAACCATCCAAGGAAATTGGCAATCCGATCACCATTATCACACCCTTACAGTTCATAAAGGGGGATCCCGATGTGGGGTGGATATTCAATGAAGAACTGGCACCCATTTCCATAGAGATGCAACCTCCTAACGAATTTTTCTTTGATAAAAAAAGGAATACCATGGTGAGGCAAGGATTATATCAAAGGGAGGGCATAATGGATAAAAAATTTAAAATCATTACAGATGGAAAGGCCGTGAAAAAGGCAGAGTTCACAGATGAGATAGAAAGAACACTAGGGGCTTATGCTACAACAAATCAATACTCAGTTGGAACTCTAAAGGCCCAGTTGAAATGAAAGAACCTCTTGATCAACAAGTTAGAAGCTAAAGTGGCTACTGCTGAAGCGAATGTTAGGGACGAGGTGAGAAAAATCCTTGAGTAAGACCGAATAGCCTATCTACAAGAGATTGAGAAGCTTAGATCCAACCTCGAGTAGGTGTGCCATTCGGTGCAAATTATCCAAACATAAGTAAGCTAGCAGGGGCAACAAATTATAGAGTTACAATTGAAATTGGATGTGGCCGAGAATAAAGTTTTAGACAAAAAAATGTTCATACCCCAGGCTTCCAAAATCCGACAGAAGGTATTAACGGCTCAACAAAACCTACTTGTAAAAGTAGGAACCATTCAAAACCATTTCTAGACGATAGGTCAAGTGTTAGAAAATATTTATTTGAGAGAAAGAGAATCCGGGGAAGCTCGGGTCGCTTTCCAAGACACTATTAAAGGCTACAATGAAGATAGAGATGGTTGACAGCTCCTAATTATCCATTGCATAACAAACTAGAGGAAATTCTTGTTGAAGGTCTGGGAGAAGAATATATCATAAAGCAAAGGGAAAGCTAATGAAGCGATGAATTCTTGTGAGGAAACATTCTCCTTGATAAGCAAAGGTTTGGTAGACCTTGACAAGGAAGGCAGTGTTGGGACGCTGGGAAAAATCAATATAGCTAAACACCTGTTGGACATCAAAGAAAACATGGAGAAGGAACAAGTGGAGATATCCCAGATAAGCTAGGTCGATATGGCCCAAGTGGACAAATGGCTAGTAAAACCAAGTTTACAATTATGCTCCATCATCGCGAAAGACCGACAAGTAGGGAAACAGTTTCCGCAATTGGAGAAAAGCTATTACACCTTTGAGGCAAGCAACCAAACAGAGCCTTCCAGGTTAATAGCCCAGTTGGTGGAAAGGTGTGTCATTTGCATCGAACAGGTGAAGGGGTAGGTTTTTGGTGCTAAATAATGACAGTTGTCAACCCGTTCTATTTCTGGAGCCAGAAGTGCAGAGAAAGAAGATGCTCTTCCCTTACGAGGGAAGACAAAGATAAGGAGATGAAATGCTCCATTTTTTTTATTTGTAAGGACAAGTTTCCAGAACGATGAAAATTCTAAATGTTCAGAATTTTTTTTTAAATAGGCACCGAGGAAGAGATGAAAAGGGATTTTTTTTGTGATAGATTGTAATAGAGAAAGTGTTTTTGAGCCAGGATTAATACAAAGAGAATTGAAGACTCCATATTTCGTCAAGATTGAGTTATGTGTTTTTCCTATGTTATTTCATGTTTCATGTCATTTTTTATATATACATCTTTGATGAATGTTTTAGCTACAATTTAGTATAACTTCTACTGTGATGATCAGTCTCTAGTTGTCTAGTTATTTACAGGTTTCCCCCTGTATAAGCTACTAGCAGGTACAAGACCCGTGAATTACTTGGATCTCTATATTATATGCTTTCATCAAAGTATTCTTTTCCCTTCTTCTTCTGCCACAGTGTGGGATTCTTCTGAAATTGCCACCCCACATTGTTGAGAACTCTATGTTTTCTTACTCGGTCTCAATATTTTAACTCAGTTACGGAAAATGGCCTTCGATTTTGTTAAACCCTTCGTTTGGTTTCACTGAATTTTTCTCGTATAATCTAAAATTGAAATAAGCATTTTAAAACATCAACCCTCTTTTAAAATCTCTATTCTCCCCATGAATATACCCATCATAAGGAAACCCAACATCAAACCCGACCCATCGGGTCAAGCCAGTATCGCTTTGAATCTTTTTGATACCATACTTAAGACTACCATCACCCGGATAGAGCTTGAACGTTCATGGTCCACCATCGAACATGATATCAATATTCAAGAATATTTGGAAGTTAGGCAAAGATATCTTAGAGATTGGCTATAGCCTCATCCCCCGAAGTTGTCTCCCTCCTTTTATTTTACTCTTTTCATATGCTTAGACTCTACACTTTATAGCATTATTTGTAGACTCAGGACCAACATCTTTTTGGCGCTTTTGTCGAGGACGGAGAATCGCAGTCACTTTCCCCTGAGAAAACGACATTTCCAAGTTTCATTTTTTGATAGTGAACAAAGAGCGAACACCTTGTTAAGGCTAAACCTTCATCATTCACTTGGCAACTCCACTCTTAAGTAAGATAGCATCCTTTCAGAAGAACACCAAACAAAACCCATATTCCAAACAGACAGTGCCAGTTTCCGACCCTGAAAAAATACTAAGACCAAGGGGTATTTTTAAACAAAATGTGGTTGCCTATCAACCCAAGTCCAATCAGTCTAAAGATCATACCTCTTTCGGACCTCCATCCTCACGAGAAATTCCTCTCAGAAAAATATCGAACAGTGCCATCAAAACCGAGACCTCTCCGACGACCTCTTACATTACAAAGGGCGATATGCCTGCCTCAAAGCTCATCCCTATCGGTATCCCATCGACTCCCAATATAAACCCCTCCGTCACTCAAGGCCTGGAAGAAGTTTCCGCGTACATGGATTCAACACCACTGGGTTCTCCCATTTACATATCCTGCAAGTTGGAGGAGCCGAGTCCACGTATACCTTCTTCTCCTTTTTCATCTTTCGCCTCCCCTGGTAAAACGTTTCCCAATTTTTCCCCTTTCCACCCCGAGGAAGCCAGAGAGTCTCTTTAAATCTTCGTCAACCCTCTTTATAATGCACCGATTTCCTCTCCTAGGTTATCCATGGTCGCCACCGGAGGAGGAGCAGGGGGAATAGGAGGCCAAGGCCAACAACCACCTCCCAGGGTTTTTACCAAGGTAGCCACTAGATACGCCCCCTTGGTCCTTCTAGTAGCTCTCCATGATCTACCTGATAACTATATGAAAAACCTAACCAAGTTCACAGGAGAAGGGGATCTAACTACAGCCGACCATATCAACTTTTTTGATCAATTCGCTGATATTCTAGGGCTCGAGCATGAGGATGTGTATTCCCGATTATTTTTCCAAACCTTTGAGGGACATGTAAGAACTTGGTTTCAAAGCCTTCCCCCAGGTTCAATCATATCCTACGACGTGCTAGAAGACCTCTTTCTTAAACAATGGGGCGAAAGAAAGGATCATTTATACTATTTGACCGAGTTCGAGTCTTTAAAGAAAAAGGGATCTGAAATTGTTATGGAATTTATCCAAAGGTTTAACAAGTTATACAATAAGATCCCTGTTGAAGTTAAACCATCCCAGCCCATAGCCAAAGTAACTTTCGTAGGAGATTTTGAACCAGATTTTGCTCTACTATTAAGAGAAAGGAGAGGGGATGACCTATTCCGAATGCAAGATGATGCTATGGAAATTGAGTTGAACATGATGGCCTCGGGTAAATTGAAAAAAAAAGCGATATGGGAAACAGGGAAACTAGAAGTCTCAGAGAACAAGCAAGTCCCTCTGGATCTGGAAGATCCTCAGATGAAAAAATGGATGACATGGCTAGGATAATAAAAGAACTATCAAACAAAATATTGAGAATGGAGCTAGATCAATCCAAAGATGATCAATTCATTAAGAGAGAATTAAGGAGAAATCCCAATCCTCAGTTCCAACCAAGACAAATTAAAAATGAAGACCAAAAGATCCAAGCACCTCTAAAAAATGAAAATTTTATAGGGGGGAATGATACGCAAGAGTTCGAAGACTTGGAAGAAAACGTAAACAAATTAGGCGACGACTGTGTACAACCTCACTTGACCAAAGAAGATTTTTAGAAGTCCTTGGACACATAACAATCATCGACCAAAAACAATAACCCAAAAAATGCTGACGATTTTGCTTATCAAGGAATGGCTGACACCGTAATGGCCGAACTCCAGCACAAGTACAATCTGAGGCCCAGAAACAAACCTATGTCGATTGTGCGACCAAAGAAAATTTTTCCTAGGGGCGAAATATATGAGCCCATCCAAAAAGAGACTGAGATGCGAAATGACATAGGGGTAGATTCACAGAATACCAATGTAAAAGGGACCGAAGCCTAAGCAAGAAAAAATAAGGCAGCTAAAACGCTGAAACCCAAAACTAGAAACACTGAAAATAAAACAGTGCTACTAAATAAAGTGGATAGGAAGGAATCCGATGTTTTAGCCAAGGAAACAGATAAAACCACGGGACTTTTCTGCCTAGAAAGTGAGATAAAAAAGATCAAGATACCCATACCTTTGGTCGAGTTGGTGAAGAATCTTGTGTATTGAAAACAAATAACCAAGATGATAAATTTTTCAGATCTGGAGAGTCAGTCCGACATAATAAATCTGGAAGATGACAAGCCTAATATCACTTTTGGTCCACATTTTGAAGGTGCCAAAGATACTATCACCCCTTTCTATATTACCCTGAAAGTGCACGATCGACTACTGCATAATTGCATGCTGGACTCTGGGGCCTGTCATAATGTAATGCCCAAATATATTATGGATAGACTAGGCCTCGAAATCACCAGACCCTATGGAGATATTTACTCATTCGATTCGAGGAGAGTTAAGTGCATGGGCATGATCAAAGATTTAGTAGTCACTCTCGCCCAGATTCTGGTGAAAAATGTTCTGATGGGAGTAGTTTTTACCGATGTACCCCCGAAGTATGGTTTAATATTATCTAGATCTCGGGGAGCCAAGCTCGGGGGATCCCTTCTGCTGGATATGACCTATGCCACAATCCCTGTTTTTGGTGGAAATTTCACACGGTTATACAGGGAAACACGATTGGCTTATACGGTAAGTGATCCACATAATCCTAACAATTACCCTGTTTACATAGCCGATCAAGACCTAGGAAATTGTATTCTGTCCTTCTATTATACTGAAGATAATTGTACAAAAGAAAGTGACATTGATGAAATCAAAACCGAAAAAAAGCTAAAAATGTGTACAGCACTGGAATTTGGAAAATGTTCTTTGATGCTGCTTCGTTGTGCGAAGGGGCAGGTGCGGGAGTGCTTTTCATAGCACCTGAAAATGAATTTGTTTTTCCCTTCTCTTACAGGCTATATTGGGATGTAGACTGCACAAACAACATTTGCGAATATGAATCTCTAGTCTTGTGTCTCGAAGCTGCCAAGAAGCTGAACATAAGGAACTTAGAGGTCTATGGAGATGCTGAACTAATTGTGAAGTAGGTAAATCGACAGTACCAGGCCAAGCACCTGAGACTGAGGTCCTACATAAATTGCACCTGGGATCTAATGGAAAATTTCTTCTCATCAGTAAAGGTCCATTTCATCCCACGAGTCGAAAACTAGCAGGCCGATTCACTGGCCAAAGCAGCTTTGACTTTCGCACCCCCTACCACTTTCAAATTAAAATACCACATAGAGGTAAGACACATAACATCCATAACAAACAACATACGACACTGGAAAGTTTTCGAAGATGATGAACAGATCATAAAGTTCCTAGAAATGGTGGATGATTTCTCTGAAACCCACATTGACTAGGAAAACCAAAATGATCATACCTAGATTATGCAAGAAGGGGAGGAACCCCAAGAGTTCTGAGAAAAAATTGAAAATCATCGCCTGCTAGTTTTAAAAAGTAATCAGATCCCTAAGGGCCTGATACCCCTGGAAAGGTTTTTTGATCAAAACGATGTGCCTCTAAAGTCCACCTTACAACCCCAACCGGAGGAGGTCGAACACTGTGACGTGGGAACCACCAAAGAGCCTAGGATAGTGAAGTTATCAAAGTATCTTCCTCTTGAGATAAAAAGAAAGTATAAGGACTTACTCGGGCGGTATAAAGATGTCTTTGCATGGTCTTACGATGAGCTCAGAACCTATGACACCTATGTGATCGAGCAAAAAATACCTTTGAAACCTGGTATTAAACCCTTCCGACAAAATCTCAGACAAATCAACCCCATTTTACTACCTATGGTCGAAAGAGAAGTGAAAAAACTGTTAAACACAAAAATAATTGTACCTCTCAGGTACTCTAACTGGGTGGTGAACTTAGTCCCAGTTAGGAAGAAAAATGGGGAGATTAGATTGTGTGTAGATTTTAGAAATCTAAACAAGTCCTCTCTCAAAGATAACTATCCTCTACCCAAAATGGATCACATTTTGGAAAAAGTAGTCGGGGAAAATAGGATTTTGATGATCGATGGGTTTTCTGGTTATAATCAAATTGCCGCCAATGAGCATGATAAAGAAAAAACAACTTTCACCACCCCTTGAGGCACATTTATGTATGAAAAAATTCCTTTTGGTCTGATGAACGCAGGTGCTACCTTCTAGCGCGCTATGGACATCACCTTCATTGGTGAAAAAGATAAATTCGTGGTTATCTACCTCGATGACCTAACTGTCTTCTCCAAATCTGATGAAGACCATCTTCTACACTTGAAGCAAACGTTTGAAAAATGTCAAAAATTTGGTTTGTCTTTAAACCCCAAGAAGTTTCACTTCGCGATGCAGGAAGGTAAACTCTTGGGCCACATTGTGTCTCGGGACGGAATTAAAATCGACCCTAAAAGGGTCGAAGCTATAGACACCATAAATATTCCTAGGAATATAAAAGAAATTCAGTCATTTTTAGGAAAAATATTTTTTTTGAGAAGATTTATCCAAAACTTTGCTAAAATCATGAAATTGATCACAGATATGCTCAAGAAGAACAATGAAGTGAAATGGACGGTAGAGGTTAAAGCATTGTTTGCACGCATCAAGAAAGTTATCAGTGATGTGCTCGTATTAGCAAGCATTGATTACCTAAAGGATTTCCTGATTTTCTCGTTCGCCTCTGAACACACAGTGGCGACAGTACTCCTCCAGAAGATTGAAGAGGGTTTCGAGCAACCAATAGGCTTTTTTAGTAAAAGTCTTAGAGATGTTGAACTGAGATATGATATAATGGAGAAATAGGCGTATGCTATGGTTAAGGCTTTGAAGGATTTTAGAACTTACGTGCTACACTCCAAGGTAATCGCATAAATTCCCACCAGTTCTGTGAAGGATATATTGGTCCATCCTGACAGTGATGGAAAGAGGGGTCGATGGCTCGCTAAAATTCAAGAGTTCGACCTAGAGGTGAAACCGACGAAACTAGTAAAGGGACAAGGTCGTGCTAAGCTCTTGGCGGAATCAAATTTCAATGTGCTTGTAATAAATAACCTGCAAGGATACGAAGGAAATGGAGACATAAACGAGCCCGACGACCAAATAGCTATATCCAGAATCGAAGAGAAGTTTTCCCTTTTAGATTGGTATAAAGATATAGTGTCCTACCTACTTGTTATCACCCCATAAATTATGGGAATCAACTGATGACTTGGATATTATCTGTATCTAGTATTTTTATTGACAAATGATTTTTCATTCTGCAAATAATTTGAGAAAAAGAAAAATAAAAAGAAAAGAGAAAAAGAAAAAGAAAAGAAAAAAGAAAAGAAAAGAAAAAATAGTAAAAGAAAAGAGGGCATAAAAGAATTGAAAAGAAAAATCCCCATGCAATAATAGTAACTTGGCGATACCTTTCAAGCATGGCCAAGTTCTTTTAAATTTTAACGTTGATAGGTTAGTGAATAAATCTGACCAGACTGTTTAATCTTGGTAAGATAGCCCTTAGGTTATATTAATGAATAAATCTGACCAGACTGTCTAATCCTGATAAGATATCCCTTAGGTAGAGTAATTTCTTAACCCAACAACTTAATCTGGGTTAATTGTCCTAGGAAGATAGGTTAGCATGTAGGTTAGTTTCTTTATTTTCTTCACTACCAATGAAACCAGATTAATGAAAATGCTACACCATTTCTCCATTGCCTAAGAATAGCTTAGACGAAGTCCCCTTGGTGGTGTCTATGTGAAAAGATTGGGAAAAAACCCATAAAATGCACTTATCCTAAGTTTCCCAACACATTTTTCTCCGCTCCTGGTGTATGCTCCATGTACTTTTCAACTATCCAGATCGTGGCACCCAGATCTATGGCGCACAGAGCATTCCGGACCCCCCCGACCGT
>ML817374.1:206304-217266 GCA_009831015.1 Picea engelmannii | reverse complement strand
AAAAGAGAAAGGGATGGTCAGGTATCTGGAAATTGACCCACCCGAAACAGGTGACAAAGAATATTTTTTCAAGAAGAAAATGAAGTGGTAAGGCAAAGAGATGAATTTCTGAAGTATGGGTTTTCAAATGAATATCAAATAAACACAGTAGTGGTCTCACAAGTATGATGTGTTCACTTGAGTCAAGATTGCATGCTAACGTCCAGTTTTTTGAGGTCCATAGCCTTCTCTCTTTCCCTTTTTCACCCTTGGTCCTCTCTCCTTAATCTTTGACACCTTCCCATACCATCCGTAGAGGAAAAGATATTCCGTTTCAATTCGGGAAACTGGCGAACATCTTCGGAATTGAGATGGTCTTCACATCTCCTTAGTCCCTTTCTAAACAAGGCCATGCGTAGGCGGATAATAACTCTCTTAGGTATTTTAACAATGTTCAAATGGTTAAGTCTTGCTCAAAAAAAGACCCCTGGAAATGAATTCACCCCCCCCCTTTTTTTTCCTCTGCGGACTAGGGCGTAGAGAAGGTTAAGAGAAAGTTGGTCCAGAGCACTCAAAGCAAGTCGACAAGCCTCTGTTATGAATTTTACAAAGATATCACCCCTAGTATAATTTATACAAATTGATTGCCCCACTTCGTTTTCCAAAAATAAAATATAAGGCAGATGTTGAAAGGAAATTCATAATTGATTTCCCCCATCTAGTCCAAAGAGATGATGAAAGGAAATTCATAAAAGGATTGCCCTTGTCTCAACATTTAAATTCATAATTACCTTTTGAAGTGGTGAAAGGAAATTCAATAAAGGGGACCAAATAACTTCACCGGGGCACTGAACATGCTCGTTGGCAGTGAAGCAATGTCTAAGATATCTATAAGGCTGTCATACATAAATCATACTATGCTATGGTAATCAACTTTCTCAAAATTGGATCTACATCTCAGGTTTATTGTGGGACCCCCTGATTAAAAGAATGGATTTTACTTTGTTGATGCAAGCCAAAACTAACAGGACCTTTTGAATTTCCTAAGATTTGTTTGGATCATCTTGAGCAGACCCGATTTCAGTGTCGAGGAAGGGAAAGTTACTGTGGACTGCAGCTGAGCTTAGAAAGCATTCCGGGTTTGAAAGATTTCTAGAATTAATTTTGGAACCTCAAGGTTCTCTCTGTATCCTCTTTCCCAACCAGTTTCTCAGAAGAAAACTGATGACTCCATTTACCCATACATGCACTCGGTCTACTGTTCTTCTCATTCCGCGAGGAGGAGAGAACCCTAGTTGGAGCCTATGTTGGAGCCACCTTCTTCTAAATAAGTGAGATGCTATATTTAAGCCCAAAAAGATAGTTTCGGGATTTCGCTTATTTCGCGATGCTTCGCACTGTCCTTAGTATCTCGACATGCGAAGTGGCGATAATAGTTTTAAAGTTTACCCTGGTTAGTGTCAGGAGTAAATTACTTTGAACCTTAGTTAAGCACTATCGTGATTTCGTGACTCGATGATCTCTCTCCCCAAAAGCAGTACCTTCGTATATTTGAGTCGCGGAGTCGCAATATTCATTAATTAAGCATGGATTAATTAATAGCTTAAGTTAGATAATGAGTAATTAACTAAATCGCATTATCACGATTTCAGGTTTTGGGGGCTCAAAGGCTAGGAGTGAAATCTTTCGATACAACGAACGTTGAAAAGGGGGGATTAAAGACTAAAAAAAACTTAATTAAAGGAGTTAAACTGGATTAATTGACGCATTAGGCAACCTTTAACACGCACTGTCTACGGAGTAAGTTTTAAATGTTTTTGTGTTTGTTCGTGTTATGACTCGTCAAACATTTATGAAATTTATTTGAATTTGCGGTAAGGTGACAGATAGTATGATCTCGTTTTACTTCTAAATCTTTCTATTAAGTAATTTGATGGTTCTGTTGGCAAGGACACCCATGGGTTTAAATGACCAATATAGAGAGATTTTCCTTCATTATTTTAGTTTTCATTTCTATTTGTGCACATAACCATTTCACCGAGATAACTGTTGTTTTGTGCTTTTCAATTTTTTTGACAGGAGGTTCAGTCGCATGTTTCTCTATCATGGATCCACGAAAAATGTCCACGAAAACTGTCGAGAGTTCAAGTTAGGGTTTAGATGTGGTTTCTGATACCTCACCGCAGAGTATTAATGCTATTAAGACCTGGTCATACATTTCCAACATTCTGCAATTCGAGTCTGTAAGTTGTTCAGATGATTCTAGCGACAACGAGAACGACGACTTATCAACCAAACGCAAAATCGTCACTCAAGAAGAGATGCAAAAAATAGCGGCAAGGCCCCAACTTCTTCCATATTGTGATATGATCAGGTGGGTGATGGACCATGTGGATATCCCAACCATAATGATTATCAACGAACATAAGGTAACGATTAGGACTTTCAGGCCAGAACATTTGCAGGCAATGTATAAATTGTCACCCACACCAAACCTCACTCACAATGCTAAATTTATAGAAGGTTTCAAGAAGAAGGAGTGCTAGCAATATGCAAGAAGTTTGTCTGATCTGATCAAATATTGGGTCTCACACCCCGCGAAATTAAGGGCCGACACTAATGGGATCTATTCAATATCCTCCTTGGAGCTACAATTCAAGTATATAGCAATGATGGCCTGTAGGTTGTATGGGATGGAGGAAACTACCCATTTTTTCCTCCCATGGGTACTGCTCATTCATACAGTTTCCGAGGGCTTCTCCTTTGACTGGGCCTAACTGTTGTCTGACAGTCTGACCAGTCAAATTATCGAATATTGAGTGCAAAGGGCAAGTAAGAAACTGAATTCGTTCTTTATGTCTTCTTACATCATGGATGCCATCTGCTTCATGACACCCTTCCCATTAATGAACTGGAGCTGGGCTCCATCTAATATAAATCCTATTCATGTCTACCACTCAAATCTTTGGGAGGATAATGCTAAAGAATTCATTTACGAAATATTCAACTGGGTAATGGTGCCATTGCACGTCACCATCTTCGGCCAACTGCCGCCCAGGATTTCGGATAACGTCGCGACCAACCTGAGTAGTATGGAAGATTGGTATATAGAGGAAACATTTTCATATGTCAGGGTTTTCGGCACTTCTGTCCCCCCATATTCTCTACCGCTATTTTTTCCATATAAGTTATTGTGTCGCGAGATAACCAGGTAGACTGTGCTCGAAAGAATAAGCAAAGATATCAAAGGAGTATCAAAGAAGGTATGAACTCCCTTCCCCATTCATATTGGTGCACATTCCTTGTTATATTTTGACCATGCCAAAGCCGAGGCTATGGTTTTAGAAGAAATGAAGCTGGTGGATATTGAGTTCAAGAAGCATGACCCTATTAAGGTTGTGAGCAATCACCTAGCGAGTTGTGGCTTGAAGAGATATGAACATGAGGATTCCCCTCATGATGAAATATTCTAGGGTGCGAGGTCCTACTCGGAAGTCCTGAGTCAGATTCAATCCCTGCCACCCAAATATAATGATGATTTCTTTAAATTCCAGGAGCATCGGCGGAATTGTGTCCCTCAGATTTTACAAGGTGAAACCATAAATCTTCCGGTCACACAGAAGACGGGGGTCAAAGGTTCAAAGGACACGAGTCCTAAAAAGGAGAAGAACCAAGAGAAAAAAGGGGAGGCCAGAACCTTAGAGCGAGGAGCCAAAATATCCTACCAATAGGAAGGAAAACCCAAAAAGGGTATGCTAGGTAAGTAGGCCCAAGGTCAAATAGAGATGCCCTCAAAGGGGTCGGGCGACTCATTACCACTCATGTAAAACAAGCTGGCCACAGATGCTACCTCAAAAGAACCATCCAAGGAAATCGGCCATTCGATCACCATTATCACACCCTTACAGTTCACAAATGGGGATCTCGATGTGGGGTGGATCTTCAATGAAGAAATGATGCCCATTTCCATAGAGGAGCTACCTCTTAATGAATTTTTCTTTGATATAAAAAGGAAGGCCATGGTGAGGCAATGATTATATCAAAGGGAGGGCATAATGGCGAAAAAATTTAAAATCATGATAGATGGAAAGGCTATGAAAGAGGAAGAGTTCGCAGACGAGATAATAGGAACACTAGGGGCTTATGCTACAACAAATCAGTACTCAGTTGGAACTTTGAAGGCCCAGTTAAAACGAAAGAACCTCTTGATCAACAAGTTAGAAGATAAAGTGGCTACTGCTGAAGCGAATGTCAAGGACGAGGTGAGAAAAAGCCTTGAGCAAGCCCGAATAGCCGATCTGCAGGAGATCGAGAAGGTCAGATCCAACCTCGAGCAGGTGCGCCATTCGGCGCAAATTAGCCAAATGCAGGTAAGCCAGCAGGGGCAACAAATTATAGAGTTACAATCAAAATTGGATGTGGTCAAGAATCAGGTTTTAGACATAAAAATGTTTAGATCCAATACCACCGAAATCTGACATAAGGTATCAATGACTCAACAAAACCTTCTTGTAAAAGTAGGAACCATTCAAAAGCATTTCCAGATGATAGATCAAGCGTTATAAAATATTTCTTTGAGAGAAAGAGAATTCGGGGAAGCTCGGGTTGCTTTCCAAGACATTTTTATAGCTACGACAAAGATAGAGATGGTTGGCAGCTCTAAATTATCCATCGTAGAACAAACTAGAGGAAATATCTTGCTGAAGGTCTGGGAGTAGAATATATCAGAAAGTAGGGGGAAAGCTAATGAAGTGATGAATTCTTTTGAGGAAACGTTCTCCTTGATAAGCAAAGGTTTGGTAGACCTTGACAAGGAAGGCAGTGCTGGGACACTGGGAAAAATCAATATAGCTAAACACCTGTTAGACATCAAAGAAAACATGGAGAAGGAACAAGTGGAGATATCCTAGATAAGCTAGGTCGATATGGCCCAAGTGGACAAATGGCTAGTACAACCAAGTTTACAATTATGCTCCATCATCGCAGAAGACCAACAAGTAGGGAAAAGGTTTCCGCAATTGGAAAAAAATGGTTACACCTTTGAGGCAAGCAACCAAATAGAGCCTTCCAGGTTAATAGCCCAGTTGGTGGAAATGTGTGTCATTTGCATCGAGCAGGCGAAGGGGCAGGTTTCTGGTGCTAAATAATGACAGTTGTCAACCCGTTCTATTTTTGGATCCAGAAGAGCAGAGAAAGAAGGTGCTCTTCCCTTACGAGGGAAGACAAAGATAAGGAGATGAAACGGTCCATTTTCTTTATTTGTAATGGACAAGTTTACAGAACGATGAAAATTCTAAATGTTCAGAATTTTTGTTTAAATAGGCATCGAGGAAGAGATGAAAAGGGTTTTTTTTTGGTGATAGATTGTAATAGAGAAATTTCTTTTGAGCCAGGATTAATACAAAGTGAATTGAAGACTCCATATTCCGTCAAGATTGAGTTATGTGTTTTTCCTCTGTTATTTTAGGTTTCATATCATTTTTTACATATACGTCTTTGATGAATGTTTTAGCTGCAATTTAGTATAACTTCTATTGTGGTGATCAGTCTCTAGTTGTCTAGTTATTTACAGTTTTTCCTCTGTATCAGCTACTAGCAGGTACAAGACCTATGAATTACTTGGATCTCTATATTATATGCTTTCATCAAAGTATTCCTTTCCTTTCTTATTCTACCACAGTATGGGATTCTTCTAAAATTTCCACCCCACATTTTTGACAACTCTATGTTTTCTTACTCGGTCTCAAGATTTTAGCTCAGTTACGGAAAACAACCTTCGATTTCGTTAAATCCTTCATTTGGCTTCATTGAATTTTCTTCGTGTAATCTAAAATTGAAATAAGCATTTTAAAACATCAACCCTCTTTTAAAATATTTTCTCCCCATGAATGTACCGTCGTAAGGCAACCCAACATTGAACCCGACCCATCGGGTTAAACCAACATCGCTTTGAATCTTTTCGATACCATACTTAAGACTGCCATCACCTAGACAGAGCTCGAACGTTCATGGTCCACCATCGAACGGGATATCAATATTAAAGAATATTTGGAAGTTAGGCAAAGACAACTCAGAGATTGGCTATAGCCTAATCCCCCAAAGTTGTCTCCCCCCTTTTCTTTTAATCTTTTCAGATGCTTAGACTCTACATTTTATAGCCTTAAGTGTAGACTCAGGACCGACAACTCCATTGAGGAAATCTGTCTTTACATCCATCTGATGTAAACTCCATCCCATGGAAACGATAAGAGACATGATATCTCTAATGGAAGTATATCTGGAAACTAGAGCAAATGTCTCATCATAGTCTTCTCCCTCCTTCTGGGATAACCCTTTAGCTATGAAACTTGCTTTATATTTGTCCACGCTTTCGTTTGCTACATGTTTGATCTTATAGACCCATTTTGAAGTTAATACTGATTTTTCTTTAGGTCTAGGCACGATTTACCCATATATCGTTTTTCATGATGGATTGGTGTTCTTCTATCATGGCTTCCTTCCATTGTTTCTTCTGAACTACTTCTTCAAACGTGGTAGGTTCTCATCTAGAAGCTTTGTCATACATGTTGCATAACTGTAGAATCTTTTGGGATTCTTACATTTTCTGAAGGTCCCACTTGGGGCCTTGAGTCTTTCTTCTTCTTGTAGGGTAGCTTCAAGCCAAGTTGGTCATTTCTTATTCTTGGGTATGATGTCTGAATCAATGGTCTCACATGATTGCATCAAATGATCAAGTTGTTCTTTTTCTTCATTCTGAGTTTCGGGAAGACATATGCCTTCTTCAATAGGCTTTTCAAACTCTTCTTCTTCTATAGATTTCTTGAAATCTATCTTTTCATTGAAGGTCACATCTCTGTTGACTTAAATCTTATGTTGTTCTGAGATATAGATTCTACAAGCCTTGGATGATTCACTATATCCCACGAATATGCCCTTCTTTCCCGAGGGTTCTAATTTATTCCTTTTGTCCTTGGGAATGTGAAAGTAAACAGGGCATCCAAAGATTCTTAAGTTTTCCACATTAGGTTTCTTTCTTGAGAAGGCTTCTTCTGGAGTCATATCCTTCAATATGTGGTGAGGAATTCTGTTTTCAATATATATTGTTGTCATGGCTGCTTCTCCCCATAAAAACATAGATATACCTTGATCATTTAGTAATGCCTTCACAGTTTCTTCAATAGTTCTAATCTTCCTTTCTGCTACACCATTTTGTTGTGGATTATGAGGAACATTCAACTCCCTCCTAATCCCTGTCGATTTGCAAAAGGAAACAAATTCCTTGGATGTATATTCTCCTCCATTATCTGTTCTCAGGGTCTTGATTTTCTTGTTTGTAAGTTTCTCTATCTATGCTTTGAATTCTTGAAACTTGTTGAATACTTTGTCTTTTGTCTTCAAGAGATATAACCAAGTCTTTATTGAGTAATCATCTATGCAGATTATGTAGTAAAGAGAACCTCCTAGAGATTTGACTGGCATCAGACCACAAACATTTGAATGTATTAGATCTAGAATCTCCTTAGATCTATTGTTGATGCTTGGGAATGGTTTCTTGATATTCTTTCCAAAAGCACATCCTTTGCAAATCCCTTCATGTGTAGACCGTAATTCTGGTATTCCTTCAACAATATTTTTGAGAAAAGGTAATGCTTGATAGTTAATATGAACGTACCTTCTATGCCAAATCTCATTGGGATTGACTTCATCATGTACATGAGATTCATCATTTTGTTCTAGTAGTCTGTATAGATTTCCTTCAAGGGTTCCAATAACCCTAGCATTCTCTATGCTGGAGTCTTTATGCCAAGATAACACTTTTCCATCTATGAAAGATATTATGTTTCCTTTGTCTTCTAGGAAAGATATGGATACAATATTATTTTCTAAACCAGGTACAAATGAGACATTTCTCAAATGAACATTGTTACATGTTTTCAACTTAACGAAGGCTTTTCCATTTCCTTTGACTGGGTAAGTGCTTTTGTCTCCAAGCTCTACCTTTTACAATGTCTTATTTTCATTAAGATTGTAGAGTATAGCTTGATCTCCTGTCATATTCCTAGAATATCCACTGTCAATTATCCACATGTCATCTTCAGTGGTTCCTGTGAGTGTTGAGTAGTGTAGATGACTAGTCTTTTCATTCATGACTTTGGTTGGCTGGTCACGCTTTGATCCAAAATTTCAACTTTGATGTTTCTGCCTTTTGAGAGTTCCAAGAAGTGTGATGGACTAAGGCTCACTTGAATACCTTCTCCTTGAGTGAGGTGTTCCATCATAAGGTGTTGGATCGAGATTTTAGGGTTTTTGCAACTGCACTTGCTAGTAACCCTAGGGACAGTGATTTTGGTAACTGTTCATGCTAGAAAACCCTAGCGCAGTTCTTCAATGATATTAGTATACTTATGGCTATGATTCCTTCCAATGGTTAGACTAATTGAAGGATGTGTGGGCCCATAACCTATTAGAATGTGCTCATTTAACCATAGACAATATCACTATTGTCACCCAACCATAGGTCGAAGCCACCCCCGAGCACCTTGACCTTGAAAGAGAAAATAATCCTGGTAGAAAATCAATAGCCAAGCAAGGATAATGCACCAAGAAAGAAGTAACCAAAGCTGATCAGAGAGTCCAACCCAGAAAGGTAGAGACTATAGAATTCATAATTGGCGGCAACACCTTCTCTAGGACTTGCGCACAAGACTTCCCAAATTCAATGTGCACAAGTGTCTCTTTGTGATTCTGAGAGATCTGTGTAAAGTGAATACTAACCCCCTGTAGTTATACTAATTCTGGCAGATTACCTAGGCCGAATTCTCATTCTGGGTACTAATTAATTCATAATAATTATCTCCTTTAGCCGACATCTATTCTAGGGTTACATTCAAATATTTTCTTTCTTCCTGAATATTCTAATCTTGTCAAAGGTCACAATGGAGGTTAATACCTCCTGCAACTACCATAATATCAACATTTTTATGGGGAGAAGAAACTATGGCAATGGTATATGTTCTAAATGGAAGTTCTCATCGTATATTGTAGACCATGACTCCAGAAGAAGCTTTCTCCGGAAAGAAGCCAAGTGTTGAAAACTTGAGGACTCTTGGTTTTCAGTCAAGCAGAAAGAATGGAAGGAAGCTATGATGGAATAATATCAATTCATCATGATGTATGGGAAATTTTTCCTAGACCTGAAGGAAAGTGTGTAGTAACTTCAAAATGGGCTTACAAGATAAAGCATGTAGTAGATGGAAGTATCAATAAATACAAGGAAATATTTGTGGCTAGAGGGTTCTCCCAATAGGAGGGAGAAGACTATGATGAGACGTTTCCTTCATTTTCCATATATACCTCTATCATATATCTTGCAACATCCATGGGTTGGATTTTATGCCAGATGGATGTAAAGACTAATTTTTCTCAATGGAGCAATTGAGGAAGATTTATACATAGAGAAACCTCAAGGTTTTGAGGTACACCCGAGAGAAAAACATGTATACAGATTAAATAAGGCCTTGTATGGACTCAAGCAAGCTCCAAGATCTTGGTGAAAAGCCTCTCATTATTCAGTGTAAGAGGGATCTAGCCTCTGAATTCGATGTAAAGGATCTTGGTTTCATTCATTATTATTTGGGACTAGAAATATAACAAAAGCATGGTGAAATCTTCCCATGGAAAGGGAAGTATGTTATAAATATCCTTTAGAAGTTTGGGATGATGTATTTCAAATCCATGGAAAGTCCCATGGTAACATATCTGAAGAAGTTGAGAGAATCCAATAAAGAAATGAAGTACAACTGCATGTATTTACTGATTCGGATTGGGAAGGGAGTGAAAAAAGAGCACTTCTGGTATGAGTTTCAGTTTGGGTTCTGCTATGATATCATGGGCTAGTAGGAAACATAATTTTATTGCACTCAACACTGCAGAAGAAGAGTATATTTCAACTTGTGATGCTTGTACGAAAGCAGTGTGGCTCCGTAAGCTAGTTTCTGAACTGTTTGAATAGGTGTTGGATTCGACCGTAATATATTGTGATAACAAGAGTTGTGTGAAGTTCTCAGAAAACTTGGTGTTCCATGAAAGTTCGAAGCACATTGAGATCTAGTATTGTTTTCTTCATTATAAAGTATAGAGGGGAGAATTGGTTCTCCAATATATCTCCACCGATGAGCACACAACAAATATTTTGACTAAGCCTCTGTCCAAGATAAAGTTTGTATACTTGAGGGACAAGCTGGGGTTGGTGGATATTTATCCTTTGGTTGAAAGAGAGGAGATGACTTCCTTGGTTGGGAGGGAGCTCTGATATGTGGCATCATGGATTGTCAATGAGCTGCAGATATGTATCATGCTAGTGTGACTTAGAGGTAATGCAACTGATGACATTATTGATGCAGGATGATATCAGATGATATGATATTATTTGATTGATGTGGAGACTATATGTCTCTAGAAAATAGTTGTATGCTACTATGGTGGATGTGATCCACTAGTAGTGATTGTGTTTTACTGGTTAGTATCTATGTGTTACTAGGAGTGGTTGTGTACCACTGGACAATAGTTGTGTACTACTCTGGATCGACATTGTTGTGATCTATTGGATGGAATTGTAACTGTGTACTACTACTAGATTTCCATGGAGATTACTAGTAGTGTTGAAGGTGTTTCCTAGGCCGATGTACCAACCAGTAGTGTTGGAGGTGATTTGTTAAGAATGTAACATCTCGCTCTGGCGCACTGAGAAAACTTATTATTTGAGGACACTTGCTCGCAAGTGATCTGGGATTTTATGATGTTAGACCATTTATACTTGATTATGATGCGATTGACAGATGACATGATGTGTTACTATTTGATGTGGATAGGTGATATTGACTCAGTTTTATTGAGTGTGCAGGGTTTTTGACCTTGAGGATGCAGAGGCATCGGTAGAACCCCCTTGGACTCCGGACTGAGTCAGGGAGTGTGCTTTTGGGT
>ML817374.1:177093-194100 GCA_009831015.1 Picea engelmannii | reverse complement strand
GATATGATCATGATAGTATAGCTTATATATGATCATACAACTTAGAGATGATGCATTGGAGAGGATGGTTCTTGGAGCCATTAAGGACATTCAACATCTATTGGGATAGTCATTCTTCTAGGACGTATGTACGGATTATAAGAATGGTCCTTGTATCACTCTATTAAGTGAGTGACTAGTTCAACATCATGCATGATTACTCAGATGGATTATGGTCTTAATAGATGATGAAATTGATGTTATCAAATGATACTGATAGTGGTTATGTTTCTCGTGAGTTGATCTACGTGATCATGATATATCTTGTGTGGCTATGGCGATGCTACTTGTTAATACCTCCCTAGCTAGGAGGGCATGTTGAGATTATGGTAGCCATGAGAGGTATTAACCTCCATGTGTAACCTTTGGATAGAATAAAATATTATGGAAGCAAGAGAAACCCTAGTAGAAACCCTAGAAGATAAGTCGACTCAGTAAAATGATTAATTTTAAAGTATTAGATTCTAAAAGGACAAGTCGACCCAGACAAGTGACAAGAACCACTATAAATAAGAGATGATATAGCTCATTTGTACACACACACTTCACACACTCTTTGAGTAAATTCTGGCACACGTTTGGAGTTGCGGCTGGAAGGATGGAAGGTGGATCTTCTAGGATGGTTCTTGGTCTCTCTCTCTAGTGCCATCTAGCCTAAGATGTGTGCCCTATCCTCTATTTCCTCTTGGTGGTATTCTTGGTAAGTGCAACTGCAACTGCAGTTGCTACAACTGAGTATTGTTCTTATTATGTGTCTTTGGGACTTTTTGTTTGATGAACTATCTTTGGAGAAATATGAGCTCTCTTGGTTATCTGTTGGTTCTTGTACTGCTTTCAGAATCATTCTATGTAGAAAAGGTTATGGTGCTCGGGGGTGGCTGCGTACCTATGGTTGGGTGAAAGTAGTGATATTGTCTATGGTAAAATGAGCACATCAAATATTTTAATAGGGTGACCTCCTAGGAATTCCTAGTGTTTTACATACCTATGACATTTTGTAAACTTAAACCAATTTATCCCACATCCATCATGGGAATTATTCTCTCCTCTCACTCTCTCATATATAATTGATATGAAGGAGGTCCTTTAGCATGGAATGGAGTGTGAGGTAAAGCATATTGCGAATGAAGTGTATCCAACATATTTTTCTCTTTAGAGATAAGCTACCACCATTCTATCCAGTTTGTGTTCTATGGTATTTTTCTATTTTATTTATTAATAGAAGTTGCGTTTCACTATATTTTTGTGTTCTCTGCTATATTTTCATTTGTATCTCATTTTTTTCTCCACATAATCCAAATCAATGTGTGTGTGTGTGTGTGTGTCCTTTTTGGATTTCTATTTTCTATTCTTCTTAGGATTGATATTTCTTTAGTAAAAAAACATTGTTTGTTTCACAAGTCTTGCCAAGAGGAAAATTCTCCATGTGTGTATATATTTGTGTAATTCTAAAAAATATTAATCAACATAAATATATGGGTTGTCCTTCAATGTGAGATCAACCCAATGATTACTTACATAAAATAATATTACCTCCAAAATAAAATATCTATGCATAAAAAAACATATAATTTTTCAATTTAGGCAAGTTCTCATCACTAACAGGTAGTGAAAATAGGGAGATTTAAAAGTATGAATTGATAGAAATTCCATCCCTATTTTTCAAGCTAGGATAAATTGAGGATGAAGTGCATGTGATACTACATTGTACTATTTTTGAACAAGTAGGACATTAACACTCAGTTCAATTTGAAGATATGTTTGGGTGTGTGTAATTTTAAGGTCATGACCAAGATAGACACCAAATTGGTGTATGAGACCCCCTTGTTTCTGGGACAAGGGACCCTTTCCGTGCAACGATTTGACTGCTAAAGTCTACGAAGGTATACATAACCTACCCCCCTTTGGATTTGAACTTGTGACCTCTTAGAAGGAAACACATGTTCTTAACCATTAGGCCCACTCAGGATGTGCACACAAACCAATCTAGATTTATTTCAACTTGAATTTGTTATGCACTTAGAGTAATTGTGGTTCCAATATTCTAGGGGAAACACTAGAAGAAGGAGAGTTGATGTTGACACCAAAGGAGCAGTGAGAGGTTATGAACAAGGAACTTAGGGAATCCTTGTAATAACACCTACTAAGACACCAAATGGGCCATCTTGAGTGGAATCCTCCTGAACATTATGCTTACCCTCTCTTGAGAAGAATTGAATAAACCCACTAACTTGGTCCCCCTTGCTCAAGACCCATTTTTTACCACATGGAAGCCCTTGAACTACACTATGAGTAATCCCTTGTTTTTGTGACCTCTATTTTTCCACTCCTTAGAGTCATCGAATTTCTTGTAGAAGGATCAACGATAGGTTTGTGAGGAGGAGAATCACCAAAAAGTATAATCTTAAGGGAGTTATTTGTACTAGTGCTTCGTACTTGGTCCTTCATATTCTTGATAGAGTAGTGGACCCCATATCTTTTTATCATTGGTTGATTGTGATGTTATTGGGGAGGGTGTGGGGTTCCTATTCATTTTGTGCTCACAACGATCCCATTGGTCACACACACTTGTGGCAATGGTTTGAAAAATGTATTACACCCACTAAGTGGGTCATTGGGGGAGATTTCAATGTGGTTGAGTAGGACGATAATTGTATTGGTGTATACGATATAGGGATTTTTGGCGATGAGTGATAGGCATGCACTGATTGTAAAATATTATTTGTTGTCTCAACTATTGTTTGAGATCAGAATAATCTTACATCGATTGGGTGGTACATGTAGTGTAATCAACAGTTTGGTCCTCACCACATGTGGGTAGATTGGACAAGTTTTATGCAAATTCAGTTGTCACCACTTTCTCTTTTACTAGTGAATGTTTCATACACATTGAATTGATTAGGATTGGGTTTGACCACTTTACCATATCTACATGGATGAATATTGGTAGCCATATGAAGCTGAATCTTCCTTCAATCTCAATGTCTCTTTTCTTTAGTTTCCTGATTGTAGCGTCGTGGTTGCACATCCTTGGTTTTTGGTTCCTACCCCCATTAAGGAGAGTGGTTAGATTTCTTGGTGGGAGGAATTGATTCTCCACACAACTAAGTTCCTTTGGGGATAGCTCATGATGTTTGCATGATTAAATAAGGGTCATGAATCCCAAGTCCAAACTTGTCTTCAGGGTTTGTGACAACAATTGGAGTTGGACCTTTAATGAGTTGTGTTAGCAGGGGATTAGAGATATGGAATCACAGATACAAGGGTTTGAAGAGTACAAGACCAAAGGGTCCAAGATCAAGGGGTGTATGCACTCAATCAATGAGGGAAATGCACATGCCAAATTTTATGTTCAACATCTAAAATACAAACACAAATTTGATAAAATTCTCTCCTTATGAGACCTTAGTAGTAACCTTACAAAAGATGAAGTGTATACTTGATAGGTATTTGAATATCATTTTCCATGAATCTTCACTTCTATAGGTTCTGACCTTTTACGATATTTTTCCATGGAGCTTATCCACTAGGTTGTTCTTGGGCGAATTGAGGCCCTTGAGAGGATATTCATTTCTAAGGAGCTTACATTGGATGAGTTAGAGACCACCATGAAGGATATAAAGAATAAGAAATACCCTTTCCTTGATAGATTATTGATCGAATTTTATAAATATATGTGGCATATGGTGGGCCTTTCTTATTTGAAGATGTGCTAATAAGATATCAAGGGAGGTGGTATGGGCGAGTGGTTAAATATGGTATCATCAAACACATTCCTAAAGGAATTAAATGGGATTTGGTGGGTGGATGGCGACCCATTAACTTTAAATTTTCAATCAAATAAATGCATCCAATATATAATAAAGAGTAGAAGAAGAAATACACAGTGCACAACAGATTTGCATGGAAATACGCATAATGTTTATATTATATAATAACAAGATTACATTCATAGGAAGCTACAACTTCCAATATTCTCCATGTCCAACTAGAAGGAGGCTTTAACCCCATAGTTTACATGCTCCAACTTGAAGGAAGCTACAACTCCCAAGATTCTCCAGCTCCAACTGGCAGGAGGATCCAACTCCCTTTCCTTTCCCCTTACTTCCACCCTCAAATATGAATATAAAATAATCAACTTGTCACTATCATGGTCACTGTCACTGTCACTCTCTTTGTCACTATCATTGATACATCATTATCATCAAACTGGGTCCACATAGACTGTCACTACCACTGCCACTGTCTCTGTCACTATCATTGATACATCATCATCATAATCAAACTAGATCCACATAGATATAATAGGTCTGCATGGGTCCAAACATAAACCCAAACAACCACATTGAACCTTGTGTAAAGAATCAACCTTCCATACTATAGCGAAGCCATAGCAATGATCAAAACATCACTATAATACTAGAAAATATCCTTCATAAGAGCTACTTATCCTCCCATTTAATTCACTACAAAACTTGTGCTAAGAGATCACAAGCTTGGATACTCTAAAAATGAAACAATCCATCTTTTATTTATAGTATTTCTATCCCTATTTTTAGTTTCTAGGCTGACCTGTCTGAACTGTCCTCAATTTTCTGGTTGGGTTGTCAGACGAAAAAATTCATATCTCCTCATTCCTAGGGATTTATAGGGACTTCAATATACCATTGGAAAGGTCTAAAAATAAGATTTGAAACCATGTAACTTGTTCTTCCATTTGAGTTAGTCATGTAGGATAAAAATTCCCTCAAATATAGTGTATCCAAATTGACCACAAATAATACTTTCAACAATTTCCATCTTGCAATCTTGATCTTGGACATCTGTATGATTCTTCACTTGAATGTAGGGGATTTTTGACCAAACCTGTAGTGATTCTTGTGGGATTATTGAAGGCATATTCCAATGAGGGCCATGTTTAAATCTACTCCATAAGGGGACCACTTTGGAGACTCCTTCAAGTAAAACCACAGGATTCTTCATGCTGATCACCAATGACTAAATTTGAAATCAATGAAAACACCATTCAACAATATCCCCCTTTGTCATTGATGGAAACACTCATAATCCTGATCTTTCTCTCCCCCTTTGACAACAATGGAAAATGGTAACTCTTCTCTTTGGGGATTCTCCCCTTGAACTCATGGCACTCAATAGTATTTCATCATCCTTTTCTATCTTCTTATCCTTTCCTTGTTATAGTCCTTGGAGCTATTTTGTGTCACTTCAATCCTCTTTCTCTCTTCTTTGTATAGGATGTGTATTCTATTTGGTCTTGTTGTTGTCGTTGCAACCAATTTTCCTGAGTCTTCTTCTCTGATTTTACATCTTCGGGAATAAAAATTAAGTTTGTATCCCTGATCATATATTCTACTGACACTATGGAGATTATGCTTCAAATATTGAACTAATAAGACATTTTATTCTCTTACCTTTTCACTTCCAAGGATCACTACACCTTTTCCAAGGATCACTACACCTTTTGATAGAGGAGTCATTTCCAAATGCAACACTGCCACTTTTTCCTTTCTTTAAGATGATGAATTTGTTTTGGTCCCTAGTTATGTGTGTTGAGAATCCATTGTCTATGTACCATTCGTATTCTTTATCTTTAACAAGCAGTGCTAATACAAAATCTTCCTTGTTTGGATTCTCTTTCATTTCCCATACTATAGTTGGTTTTATGATATGCACATCTTCTTTCATATATCTTGAATATTGTGCTTTGTGACCAAGATTATTACATTTGCAACATACAATGTTCTGATCCATTAGTGGATCAAATGGGTTGTAATTTATGTTGACAAATCCATGAGCATTTCCATGCCTACTATTTACATGATTGTCCTTTAGATAGCTATAACCATTTCTATTTCTCATATAATTGTTTCTTGCATTGATTTTACAGTGAATTTCTTTGTGTCCAAAGTTTGTGCAAAAATAACAATGACCAAGAAAAATATTTTCATTCCTGGTAGAAAAATACCTTCTTGGTATCTCACCCCTTCTGGATTTTGATCTTCTGTTATGGCTGGAGATGTCATGTTCCTGTTGTTTTTCAACTCCATTTTGTTTGTTGATTCCACTTCTTAAGGAATTTTCAAAGTTTCTAGAATTTCCTTCATCTTCCTTGTCTATTTTATCTGTGTCTCATGTCTTCAAACCATTGTCATATTCAAGTCATGTTTTATCAGTAGGTGATCTCTAGTTTCTAAGAATTTCATCTAACGTTTTAATACTTTTTTCAAATTTATTGTAGTAATTCAACTTTCCCATTGTCAACATAATCTCTTTTCTTGTGTGATCCAATTATGCTTTCGATTTCTCATAATACTCAATATTTTTATCTAACTGCTCCTTCAAGATTTCAATTGTCTTTTCAAGTTCATGATTCTCTTCACAATTTTTCAATTCATTTTTTAACTCTCTATTTTTGTTTATGAGCTTGCTATTTTCTTCTTTAGATTGCTTCGATTTTTCAATATTTTCTTTATCTTCATGTTCACTTTTTGTGATATATTTGCTTCCCTAGAAATATTCTATGTTTGTTTCTTCGGTCTCTGCATCAAACTCTTCTTTAGAATTGATTTCATCTATTTCATAATTTTTGTGGTCATCGTTCTGAGTTTCCTGAGTTATGAAGAGAGCTTCCCTTACCTCCATTTCTTCTCCATCACTTTCAACTGAGGAAATGTTGTCCTCCTTGGAGTAAATAATATTTTTCTTGTGTAAGATTTTATTTTCTTCAAAAGGACATTTCTTAGCATAGTGTCCTACTCTACCACAATTGAATCATTTAAAAGGTAACTTACTTTTGTATTTTTCGGTTCCCATCTTGAGATTCCTTACAAAATGTGCTTCTTCTTCATCTGATTCATCGCCTGGTCTTTCTTCTACCTTGTGTTATTTGTTCCTTGTTTTATTCATAACTTTAAAAGTTTCTTCCTTGTTTGACTGTTCATTTTCTATATCTTTTCTCATTTCATATGTTGTGAGGGTCCTATGTGTTGATATTATGGTAGCTGCAGGAGGTATTAACCTCCACATGTAGCCCTGACAATAATATAATATTTCATAAAGCAAGAAGAAACTCTAAATCATTGGACATAACCCTAGAAGACAAGTTGACTAAAGAAAATAATTAATATTGAGTTTTTAGCCTCCAGAAAGAGAAGTCGGCCCAGACAGCTAAGGAAGAGAAGTATAAATACAGGATGCCATAGCTCATTTGGACACACACAACTCACAACTGCAAAATTTTAGTGCGCACTGCAGGAATTTAGTAAGTGCGCAAGTCTGGAGAGTAGCTGCAGCTGCAACTACTACAACTAGTCTTTTTGGTTTTAGGCTTGGACTTTCTCTTGGTTATGGTTTGGAATTTTTTCTTGGTATGCTAGCTCTGGAGAGTGGTACACTACCTTTATTGGATTTTGGACCTAGGGTCTGCTTCCATAATTATTCTCTCTGTCAAGGTTAAGGTGGTCGGGGGTGGCTTCAGCTTATGGTTGGGTGAAAATATTTCTATATAATCTATGGTTAAACGAGCACACCTATTATTTATAACAGGTTATGGGCCCACACTATATTCATACAGTCTAACCGTTGGAAGATAGATTGGGAGGATTTGCTCAGTTGCAGTTGCAGTTGCAGTCAAAATTTTTGTTGCAGCAACAAAACCTTAACCCTCTTGTTGAGGCACCTTAAGTGAAGAGATTGACCTAATTTTTGGATAGCCTAGTGTGCCTTGATCTAGTGCACCTCTTGGTATTCTCAGCAAGCTAAGACATCAAGTTTGATTTTTTGGTCAAAATCAAAGGTTGAACAAGTCAAAGCAGTCATGACTTACTCTACGAAGTCAGAAAACAAGCTAGAAGGGGCTTCTAACTTTAGGGCATGGAAGAAAAGGATTGACCTCATCCTTTCCAAGAATAAAGTGTTGGATATCATAAAAGGAAAGATCGTGGAACCACAGTTTGAAGAAGGAAAAGAGAAGGAACCTCATAACATTGTAGTTATGAGGAAGTTCAAAGACAATGACATCAATTCCATGAGTATCATAGTGGACTCTGTAAACAACCACTTGATACCCTAAATCTCTCATCTTAACTCATCTAAGAAGATGTACAATGCCCTAACTAATCTTTTCTCAGTCAGAAACATTGGACAAGTAATGCGTCTGAAGAATGAGCTTCGTGACACAAAAATGAATGATTATGAAAGCATAACATCATACTTTGTGAGAATCTCTCATTTAAGAGATTAGATACAAGCTATTGAATAAATCATTTCAAGAAACTTGTAAATATAGTACTCAACAACCTTCCCAAGACATGGGATGCATTTGATGACAGAATGAACACAAGAAAGGAATATCTCACATTTAAAGAACTTTGGACTTGTTGTTCACAAGAAGAATTAAGGATTAGCACAAAAGAGAAATCCCAAAAGAAATACGACGATCAAGCCTTCAGAACAGAAATTCAAGAATTTCAGGAATAAGATAAAGTTTGGCCTAAGGAAACAGACGAAGCATCAGTTTCCAAAGAAAGGGAACCCTCAAAGAAGGTCAAGCAGGATAAAACAAACTTCTTATTCTGAGACAAGGTAACAATATTCTTCATATTTATTGTACATACCATGTTTACATGGTTTCTGTACATATCTTGCATATCTATTTCTTAGAAGATAAGATGTTCAATTGAAACAATACCTATGGAATAATAACAAGACAAGGATTTCTATCACGATGAATACAAGTCAAGCAATACACATGAAAATATGAAGTACATTGACAATCCTTGGTAACAATTCCTATGGAATATATTACATAAGTAGCAAATGCAAGATAAGCCGAAATCATAATCAAACTTGAAGAAACCCAAAAGAAGTCAAAACATAAAGAATTCAACAATCAAGAGGAAATTAGAAAAATACTTGTGACACTTTGCAGAAGGCAATAAGGATGCAGACATAAGCGTGAACTCTCTTATATGGAGGGAGTTGATTACATAATTCCAAAAGAAGAGCATGCAATCATGCATGAAGAAAGGATTAGGAGGGATCTAATCCTAAATGATATGATCCATTGAGGATTATGAGGTATCTATCCATGTTCCAATTGAAAGTAGCAGCCATGATAAGCAAAACGTGTTCAATTTGACTCTAGAAGAAGTATTCTTCGAAAATAAGCCTTAAAGTATCCTTGGTTGTCCATCTACATACATGATCCTATGATGAAAGGAATAAGTTGGAATCTTCAAGGCACATAGAAGACCCCATGGACCCAAGAGATAAAAAGAGACATGAGGAAAAACATAAATATTCCAAGAAAGAAAGAAAAACAAGAACAACTAGTTATTATACAGAGAATCACAAGACTACCAGCTTGGTTTGAACCCACTAAGAAGCAATCGAGCAAAATAAATGGAAGTTATGATAAATAACAATGTATGTAAGAAAATGTGAAAAATACTTATGAATGGAAGCATTGCAAGGTTCAGAAATTCTTCCAGAAGGAGGGAGAAGACTATGAAAACAACTTGTTCTAGTAAACCATATATACCTCTTGTAGTATCCATGGATTGGAATTTACATGTAAAATACCATTCTTCCCAATAAAACAATTGAGAAAGAATATTATACCAAAAAAGACTCGTGTATGTTGATATAATAAGACCTTGTATGGATTCAAACAACTTGATGCAGAGTATCTCATATACAACAAAAGCGTTGTGAAAAATTTCTATGACAAAGATAATGTATCAGAATAGTTACTCAGAAGTCTAGGATGATGGATTGCTAATCCATGGAAAACTCTCATGATGACAGAAGAAGTTCTACATGGATATGGTTCAGTTTGAGCCTTGCCATGATGTTATGAGCTAGTAGGAAACATAAGTTTTGAATTCGACCATTATATATTGTAATTATCAGAGCTATATGAAGCCTTCAGAGAAAACAAATGTTCCATGACAGGCTGAAGTACATTGAGATCAAGCATTATATTCTCCATGATGAAGTCTAGAAAAGAGAATTTGTTCTCCAATATATCTCCACAGATGAGAAAATAACATATATTTTTGTAAAGCCTTTGCATAAGATGAAAGTTTTCATACTCAAGAAACAAGCTGGGGCTCGTGGAAAAAAATTCCTTATTGAAAAAGGAAGAGATTACTCCCAGGTTGGGAGGGAGAACTTATATGTTATTGATTTATGGATAGTCATTTTTCAGTTTGAAAAATGGTCCAGGATGAGCATTCCTTTCTAGTTCGGAAAGTGGTTTGAGATTTTTGACGGACAGACATTTTCCAGTTCGTAAAATGGTCCAGATCGGACAATCATTTTCGTAATGAAAATGGTCCGATAGATTGCTTATGTACCATAGAAAACGATTCCCCTTGTGTCCAGTGTGGGGGAATGGTCTAGGAAAGTCATTCTTCTTGGCAGTCACTCTGAGTACTGGTAAAGTAGAATGGTCCACCTCGCTGGGCAATCATTCTTTAGAAGTTCATAGTTGTGAGCAATTTCGAAGAATGGTCTGTTTTGGAGGTTGGTGTAGGACAATCATTTCCATTAGGAAATGGTCCGGATAGTCATTCCCTAGGGAAGACTCATTCTATCTAGGTTTCACTATGATTAGTGCCATAGGAATGGCCCAGTTAGGTGAATGGTCCAGGTTCAACAATCAGGGAAAGCATTCCCTAGGGAAGACTCATTCTCTCTAGGTTGCACTATGATTAGTGTCGGAGGAATGACCCGATTAGGTGAATGGTCTAGGCTCATAAATAAGGGACAACTATTTTTCTATGATTGAGAAGAATAGTCCAGATAACCCATGGATAATGTTTTACCTCATGAGGGAAAATGCTCTTCCAGATCTCACAGATGTGAGTGGAAGAATTTCCTAGATGAATCAATTTGTATCATGATATTGTTATGCAGGTTGATATGATTACTGTGGAGACTGTATGTCTCTGGACAATAGCTGTATGCCACTGTGGTGGATGTGTTCTATTGGTCGTGACTATGTTTCACTGGTTAAATAATCGTGTGCTACTTCGTGTGGTTGTGTACCACTAGATAGTAGTTGTGCACTACTATGGATAGACACAGTTGTGTTTTATTGAATGGAATTGTTCTAATTTCCATGAAGACTATCAGTAGTGTTGGAAATTATTACCAGCTATATGGATAGTTAGTGTGCTGGTGGACAAATATTCTCTAGGTAGAAAATGGTCTAGGACAATTATTCTTATAGGACGTATGTCCGGATTAGAAGAATAATCCTTGCAGCCCATGGCATGGCTTCCAACATTTGTTGGACCAAATATTCTTCTAGGACATATGTCCAGATTAGAATAATATTTCTTGTATCACTCTGAGGAGTGAATGATTTATTCAACATCATGCCTGATTACTCACATGGAGTATGGATTCGAGAGATGATGCAGTTGATTCTATCAGATGATACTAATAGTGATGATGGTGCTCATGATTTGATCATGAGATAGTCTGTGTGGCTATGATGATGCTACCAATTGAATGGTATCTTTTTTCTCAAGACCATTGTTTTCAATACCTCCCTAGCTAGGAGGGAGTGTTGATATTATGGTAGTTGTGGGAGGTATTAACCTCCATATGTAACAGTGACAAGAATATAATATTTTGGAAAGAAATAAGAAACTTTAAAGCATTGGACATAACCCTAGAAGACAAGTCGACCAAAGAAAATAATTAATATTGGGTTTTTAGCCTCTAGAAAGAGAAGTCAGCCCAAACAACTAAGGAAGAGCAGTATAAATACAATATGCCAGAGCTCATTTGGACACACACAACTTGCAACTGCATAAATTTAGTGTGCACTGCAAAAATTCAGTAAGTGTGCAAGTCTGGAGAGTATCTGCAATGACAACTACTGCAAATAATATTTTCGGTTTTAGGCTTGGACTTTCTCTAGGTTATGGTTTGGAATTTATTCTTGGTACACTAGCTCTAGAGAGTGGTATTCTACCTTTATTGGCTTTTGGACCTAGGGTTTAATTCCATAATTATTCTCTCTATCAAGGTTAAGGTGCTTGGGGGTGGCTTCGACCTATGGTTGGGTGACAATATTGCTATATTGTCTATGGTTAAATGAGCACATCTATTATTTCTAACACCATGTAGTTCATCCACAATGATTTTGGTCAAATCCCTAGTTTATTAAATGCCCGATACATTGGCATCATATCTCAGAGGAAGTGATCTCAACACTTTCTATTCAACCAATGACTCTTTGACTTCTTCTCATAATCCTATGAACGCATTGAAACTTCATCTACTCCCAATAGATAGGTTGTAATATCTTGTTTTTCATTCATTTTCAGATTTTCAAACTATGCTTTGTGTCGTTGAATCTTGACCTTCTTGACTTTCAGATCGCCTTCATAAATATTTAGAAGTTTATCCCAAACCTCTTTAGTTGTGCTGCAAGCCATCACCTTGCTAGAAACAATTGGTGTCAATCCACTTATGATAAAATGCCTAGAATTTGAATTACAACTCATTAATTTCTTCTCATTTGAATCAATTGGAGTGGTTTTTGGAACTTTATAGCCATTGACATCTGAGAGCCAGATATCCACTCCTAAATATGTCAAGTAAGTTTGCATTTTGTTTCTCCAGTATGCAGAATTGTTTCCATGAAATGGTGGAATCCCATTTGGAATGTGGCCTTACATTATTTCTCACGATATTCATTCCAATGGTTAGATCATTTTGAAAGTAACATGCTTTTATACCAATTGCTGATACTGATAGGGGGTGAATCAGTATCAAGTATAATTTAGCACTTTTAAACTTTAACTTTTCAATCAAATAGATGCATCCAATATACAAAAAAGAGTAGAATAATAAATACACAATGCACAATAGATTTACATGGAAATCCACTGAATGTTTTTCTTATATAATAACAATATTACATTTATAGGAAGCTAAAACTTCCAATATTCTCCAACTCCAACTGGAAGGAGGCTTCAACCCCGTAGTTTATAGGATCCAACATGAAGGAAGCTACGACTCCCTAGATTCTCCAGCTCCAATTGGAAGGAGGCTCCAATCCCATTTCCTTACCCATGTTGAATATTGAGTAGCTTAAGAAGATATCCTTATTGTATTTGACCAAGAGAAAACCTAAAGAATATTATTATATTATATTTGTTAATTAGGCACTATTGTGCTGTTGTAAAATTCGACCCTATTGTGCCTTGACAATTAAATGTAAATAAAAGGAAAAAGTGACAGGTTGGCCAAGATCTAATTTAGGGAGGCCAGACTACTATTTATAAAGGAGGCTAGCACCTCACTTGGAGATACACACACTAGCTCTACATCCATGAAGAAGTGCACAAGTCTTGGAGGAAGAAGCTATCATAGCTAGGTGTGACGTTGATGAGTGTTTTGGTCTATCTATTGGATACATATTGGTTAAGTGGTGCGCTACCCTTTCCTAGTGAAGGGTCAGAGGGTGATCTTCTGCTTTGTTAGTTCTCTCTTGGAGAGAGACATTGTTCTTGGTTGGTGAATCTATATTGAGGAAGTTTGTTTGGTTTTTCCCCTAGAGGGTTTTCCCATGGTAAATATTGTGTATGTTGTGAATATTATTCTTTCAGTGATCCTTGATATGCAATCATTGTGCTAATGGTTTATAAGTAAAAGAACACTAATCTAATTAATTGCTTAAGAAAAAAATTCAACATGGTATCAGAGCGGGCCTGAAAGAAGGCATTTTCATAGCACAAAAGAACTCATTAAAGAATCTACGGGCATATGAAGAATCTCCTAACCCTAGCACACCTTTTCCTTGGAACAATTTTCAGTTTTGGACAAATTTCATAAATTAGGGTTTCTGCATACTAGGGTCTTTGCTTGTAATATCCCCAATAGTGCTAGACAGGGATACCATGGATTTCTAGGCCATTAAATTAATTTTTTTCACAAACACTTAGCATTCATTTCACTAGATACGTTTCGTCAAACACATTAATAAAAAAAATAGATACACATGGAATAGAAGAGAATCACAGGGTATTTTATTATTAATGAAGATCTGAATAAAATAATACAATGGATGCTATGGCAGCTGTAATACATCAATAGAAAAACACACAAAGATATGCCAAAACCTATAGGATTTCATGGTCACCGCATGAAAACCTTACGAATATGAATCTCCAAATTGATATCAAACCATAGATGAAGCACAATTGAAGATCCTGGATGGATCCTCCTCCTTGTTTAACTAGGGTGGATGGTTTCACCATTGAAGCCAAATTCCCATGAGAGGGTTTTTCCAAAACCCTAATGAAAAAATAAGCTCATCGACCACTCCACAAGAAATAATCACCAAATCTGATATCCCAAATGACTTTCTCTTCTCTCCTTTTAAAGGCTCATTGGATCTTTCTAGAAAGATCTAACTTGTCCTTCTCAAATCTTCTAGAAGAGAACTTTTTAATAAAGTGACTTTATAATGTTTATATTTTATTTAAGGCACTTAAAATTAAATAATAATTAATTAAATATTAGTTGTCAAATTAAATTTAGACAACATAACCAGATAATTAATTAAATATTTAATTTTTCTAAGCTCGCAAAAAATGGGACATTACAAATCCTCCTGCCCCAAGATTGCTTATCCTCAAGCAATGCTATCACGATATGATGCTCGGTCGACTGAACCTATCTCAAAGTGATACTTGGGTCCCATACCATCCTGGAAAATGTGAAGCATCCTCTGCTCATAGCAAGAATCTGTGATGTTCTATCACAAGTTTCTACTCACTAGTACATATTAGAAAAAATTCGGCGTTCTATTTGTGACGTTATGGACAAAATTGGCCATACTGTTGAAAAATAAAGGATTGTTTTTTCCATATTGCCTGATAATGTCGCAAGTGTGATGTAATACAAACTGATGTTGTTATTGCTACGATGACGTCGCTATTACGACGCAATTGGATTGTCGTCTCTCTTGCGACATTGGTAAAATAGTCGTCGTAGTTGCAACGTTATGGAAACTAGGTTTTCCCCCTCCAACAGTCACCTAGTATTTGACCAAGTCAACTTTGATTTGGTCAACTATCGTTGGAATTACAACGTGATAAAATCTATAAATATGTTGCATTTTATGGATGTTGCGACAAGCCTTCTATAATAACGACACTTCAAAAAGGGTTTAAGTGGGTCTTCTTGGCGAACAAAAAACAAGTATTTTTTTTTGCATATGTTTGTGGGAAGAATGTCATAAAACATTAGAGATGAGAAAAGAATTAAATAGGGTGAAAAGGGTGACGGTAAATGTTATTTCCCTTGAAAAAATTGTTGTACTAGACGTCCCAAAAGATTTTTAATAACAACAACTAAAAAACATTGTAGAAAATATGGGCACATGAATGGGGGATTAGATGAATATCGTCCCATTGTAATTAGCTATATATACATTCATTATCTATTTTAATATTTATTGTATTCTCAAATTTTTATATTGTTTTATACATGCACTAATTTTTCATGATTGTTTGTAATTATAAAGTTAGATTTCCCCCCCTAACTTTATGCACAAAGCACCAAGTAGTAGCAGAAATGATGTTGTAGTACAATATGAAGAACTTGAAGAAGATAATGAAGATCAAGTTAATGATCCCATGGAAGTAGATGACAATAATAACATAGTTCAAGATGACATGACAAATCAAATGATTCAAGATTTATTCGGTCATCCAGATGAGAATCATGGGGAAAATAGTGATGGTATTTATGATGAACCTCTAATTGAAAAGGAAAATAAATGACTTTATAAAGGGTCAAGAGAAAATCTTATCTCTACTACATGGCTGCTGGTGAACTTGAAATTTACGAATCATTTTTCGAACACTTGTATGACACATATCCTAAGGTATGTAATATGTTTCTTCACATATACATAAAGGTTGACTTTTCCCCATTTTTTTTAGTGTTAATTAATGTGTAAAATAAAAATGCAATATTTACAATTACTATTCTTTACATTAACTATTTATTTTTTATGTTTTAGATTGTTAGGTGAATTTATGTTACCCTCGTAAAATATTTTACCTCGCACATATCGAGATTTACATGTCATTATGAAAGACATTGGAATGGAGTAGAAAAGTATTGATGCATGTCCTGATGATCGTATTATATATTATGGACAACATGGATCGAAAACAGAATGCCCGATATGTGGTATCAGTAGATATCGAACCAATCAAGTAACAAAAATGGTCCCTTGAAAGGTTCTCTGACATATTCCCATAATTCCACGTTTGCAATGACTGTTCAGGTGCCAAAGCATAACACCGTTTATGGATTACCATGCACAAAAGAGAATTGAATATGGGATTCTTTGAATGCCTGCAGATGGTTATGCATTTAAGGAAATTGTTGCAAAATGGCCAGAATTTACAGATGAACCTCGTAATGTTAGGCTTTCATTGGAAATTGAAGGTGTTAATCCATTTGGAGAGATTTGTTCTGCTTACTCAGTGTGGCCTATTTTTGTTATCAACAATAGCATTCCTCCTTGGATTTCAATAAAGAGGGAGCACATAATGTTGACAATGATTATTCCAGGTATTTGTTTACATTAATTTTTCGAATTAAAATTTTTCATTTTTCTCTTTTTTTTGCATAACATCTTTTATTTATTTATTTATTTACATATATGTACATACCATGGTAGTAATTTCATGTAATTTCAAATAATTAGGTAAGTGCCAAGTTAAAGATATGGATGTGTATATCGATCCTCGTATCGACGAGATACTAAAGTTATAGGAGGGCATCACTATGTATGACATCTGTAAACCAATTGGGCAGAAGAGATTTCAATGTCGTGGAATACTTTTATGAACAATTCATGATGCCCTAGGACTAACACATTTTTGTGGTATGTAACGTTCCATA
>ML817374.1:137546-150254 GCA_009831015.1 Picea engelmannii | reverse complement strand
GAAATCTCAATCCACTTTCCAAACAGGAAAGAATCTGTCCAAGTTGGACTATTTTTCAATCTTGAAAATGAATGTCCTCAATAATATTTTCAGTTCTCCCTCCCAACCTGGGATTCATCTCTTCCTTTTTCAATAAGAAAGTCATCTCCATGAGCTCTATCTTGAGTATGCAAACTCTTTCATCTTGGATAACAGATTTACCAAAATGTCTTCTCATCTGCTCATCTGTGGAGATATGTATTGGAGAACCACTTTCTCCTTTCTAGACTTCATCGCGGATAATGTAATGCTTTATTTCAAATGTACTTTAGTATGGAACACCGATTTTCTGTGAAGGCTTCATGTATCTCTGAACAATAGAGTATATCATTGTTGGAAAACTGGAACACATCCATGCGGCACTTCTTCTGTCATCATGAGATCTGATCTACTGAGTAATCATCTTGATATTATAGGAAATCTTCACCATGCTTTTGCTGTGCACTAGAGGTTCTCCGCAAAGTTATCATCTTCTATCTGTATACAAGGGTCTCTTTCATGTATGCCTCAAATTCTTGAGATTGCTTCTTCATATGCTCTTTATTCAATTTCTCTGGAGAATATTGTTTGCATTCATCTAATGTAGAACTCCAACTTATGGATTTTGTGGATGATATAATGACTCATGTAGAGATAAGTCTAGTTTACTGAACAAATAATCATAATAGTCTTCTCCCTCCATCTGGGAGAACCTCTAGTTCTAGATCTCACAATGCTTTCATTCATAAGTCTTCCATACACTGTTCTTCATCACGACTTTCGGTTCCTTTGCTTGATTTATTTTATTGAGTTTATGTTAGGCTGTCAGTCTTGTGATTCTTGATACAATGACTGGTTGTGTTGGCTTCTCTTTCTTTCTTTGAATCTTCATGTTTTTCCTCGTGTTTATCTCTTGGGTCCATGGAGTGGATTCCATGCCCTAAATATTCCATTTCTTTATTTCATCACAGGATCACGGATGTGGATGGAAAACCAGGGATACTTTAAAGGATTCTCTTCGAAGAAGACTTCTTCTGAGATCGAACTGGATACGTATTGTCTTTCATGGCTGCTATCATGGATATATACTTCATCATATTCTATGAATCACATGATTATCTCCCTCCTAATTCTTGCTTCATGTATGAGAGCATATAATCGGCTCCCTCCGTCTAACAGAGTCCACACTTCCATATTCATCCTTATTGTCTTCTGCAATATATAATTGGCTCTCTTTGTCTAACAGAGTCCATGCTTCTGTCTTGTTTTCTTCTACAAAATGTCATAATTCTTTCTCCAAATCCTCTTGATTTCTAACTTCTAAGTCTCTTCATGATTGATTCGGCTTATCTTGCAGTAGCTTCCACATGATTTGTATTTCATCCTTTCATGTGTATTATCTAATGATATTCATCCTTATCTTTTTGTTCTTTCATGGGTATAGTTCTTATTGGAACACATTATCTTCCAGGAGATGGATATACAATATATGTACAGAGACGATGCAAACAAGATATGTACAAGAAATAAGAAGAGTTTTGTTACCTTTAGAAGAAGAAGTCTATTTCATCCTGCTTAGTATTATTTGTAGGTTCCTTTTCTTCGGCAATTGATGCTTCATGTTTCTCCTTCCTTTTCCTTAGCTCGGGACAATGATTCTTGTAGTGACCATACTTTCGACAGTTGAAGCATTGTACTTCTGAAATGTCTTTCTCTTGATTTGGCTTCCTCCTTGAACTAAAATTCCTTTTGTTCCTGAAGTTCTTGAATCTTGCTATGAAGGCTTGATCATCGTACTTATTTTGGGGTTTCTCTTTTACACTGATCCTTGATTCTTCTTGAGCACAACAAGTACAAAGTTCTTCAAATGTCAGATACTCCTTTCTTCTGTTCATGCTTGTGGCAAATGCATCCCACGTCTTGGGAAGACCATTGAGTACTATGTTTACCAACTCCTTCTCTGAGATGATCTCTTCAATAGCTTGTAGTTGATCTATTAACTGAGAAATTCTCACAAAGTATGATGTTATGCCATCATCATCATTCATCTTCATGTCATGGATCTCATTCTTTAGACTCATTACTTGTCCAATGTTTCTGACTGAGAAGAGGTTTCTTAGGGCATCGTACATTTTCTTCGATGAGTCAATATGGGAGATGTAGGATATCAAGTGGTCTTTGATAGAATCCACTATGACACTCATGGCATTGATGTCACTGTCTTTGAACTTCTCCATAGTTGCAACATTCTGTGGTTCATTCTCTTTCCCTTCTTCAAACTCTGGTTTCACGATATTTCCTTTCAGGATATCCAACACTTTATTCTTGGCAAGGATGAGATCAATCCTTGTCTTCCACGCTCTGAATTTAGAGGCTCCATCTAACTTTTTATCTGAATTCATAGAATAAGTCAAGGCTTCTTTGACTTGGTCAAACCCTAGATTTGACCACAAACGCAAACTTCACGTCTTGGCTTGCTGAGAGTATTAGGAGATGCACTAGGATAGAGCACATTGATCTATCCAGAGATTAGGTCAATCCATTCACTTAAGGTGCCTCAACAGGAGGGTTAGGGTTTCTTTAACTGCTCCTGCTAGTAACCCTAGCGACAGTGTCTTGGAAGATGCTTCTGCTATTAACCCTAGAGGCAGTTCCTCAATGAGCTCAATATCCTAGAGGTTATGTTTCTTTCTAGCGTTTAGACTGAATGAAGGAGGTGTGGTCCCATAAACTATTAGAATATGAAATATGTGTTCTCATTTTACCATTGAAAATACCCTTGTCACCCAACCATAGGCCGAAGACACCCTCCAAGCACCTTAACCTTGACAGAGAATCACTCCAGAAGCAAACCCTAGGCTAGATAGCCAAACAAAGGGTAGCACACCTTTCCCCAAGGATAGAGTATCAGAAAGAGCTGATCAGATAGCCCAAACCCTAGCCCAGAGATATTCCAAGCGTAACTTCTAGCTGCAACAGCTGCAATGACAAATCTCCTCCAAACCTGTGCAGAAACTGGGCAACTGCAGTGTGCACAAGACTGGGCAACTACAATTCTAAGACTGCCCGCCAGAATGAGAACTGGCCTCCTGTATTTATACTAATTATGGATAACTGCTAGGGCCGACTTCTCATTCTGGGTATCTGTCTGTTCAATATATAATATTATTTATGGTCGACTTCTTCTCTTGAAGGCTAATAACCTAATATAAATTATATTCTTGATCTGAAAAGTCTTCTAGGGTTATTAGCCAACTCATTAGGGGTTCTTCTTTCTTCCCAGAGTATTCTATCCTTGTCAGGTTTACACGTGGAGGTAAATACCTCCCGCAACTACCATAATATCAACATGTATAAACCCTAAGGAATGCCTGTCCCTGATCGCTGAGCCTGGACCATTCCCCAGCCTAGGCCATTCCTCCTACACTAATCAAAGTGCACCCTGGAGAGAATGTATAAACCTTAAGGAATGATTGTCTGGACCATTTGTTGTGTTAACCATAAGAGGAAAAGACTGTCTTGTATCAAACTCCAAAACATACCATTCCTCATGTTAACCACAATGAGAAATCGTTGTCTGACGAGGTGGGCCAATCTTCTTGAGTAACCCTCAAGAAGAGAGACTTCCCTAGACCACTCCCCATGTTAACCAAAATGGGAATTCGCTGTCTATGATACATCAACAATATTTACCATTTCCCATGTTAACCATAATGGGAAATCATTGTCCATCAAAAATCTCAACCCACTTTCTGAACAGGAAAGCATCTGTCCAAGATGAACTATTTTTCAATGTTTTAAATGAATGTCCTCAATAATATTTCCAGTGCTCCCTCCCAACCTGGGATTCATCTCTTCCATTTTCAATAAGGAAGTCATCTGCACGAGCTCCAACTTGAGTACGCAAGCTCTTTCATCTTGGATAGAAGCTTTACCAAAATCTCTGCTTATCTACTCATCTATGGAGATATGTATTGGAGAACCACTTTCTCCTTTCTAGACTTCATCATGAATAGTGTAATGCTTGATTTAAAATGTACTTTATTCTGGAACACTAATTTTCTGTGAAGGCTTCATGTAGCTCTGAACAATAGAGTATATCATTGTTGGAAAACTGGAACATATTCATGTGGCACTTCTTCTGCCATCATGAGATATGATCTACTAAGTAATCATCTTGATGTTATAGGAAATATTCACCACGCTTCTACTATGCACTAGAGGTTCTTCACCAAGTTATTTTCTTCCATATGCATACAAGGGTCTCTTTCTGGTATGCCTCAAAGTCTTGAGATTGCTCTTCATATGCTCTTTGCTCAATTTCTTTGAAGAACATTCTTTGCATTTATCTGATGTAGAACTCCAACTCATGGATATTGACTCATGTAAAGATATGTTTGGTTTATCGAAGCGAGTAATCATCATAGTCTTCTCCCTCCATATGAGAGAACCTCTAGTTCTAGATCTTGCAATGCTTTCATTCATAAGTTTTTCATACACTATTTTCCATCACGACTTTCAGTTCCTCTACTTGATTGCTTTTATTGAGTTCATATCAGGCTGGTAATCTTGTGATTCTTAATACAATGAATGGTTGTTATGACTTCTCTTTCTTTCTTGGAATCTTCATGTTCTTCCTTGTGTTTATCTCTTGGGTCCATGGAGTAGATTCCATTCCCTAAAGATTCCATTTCTTTCTTTCATCATAGGATCATGCTTTTGTATGGACAACCAGGGATACTTTAAGGCTTCTCTTCGAAGAAGACTTCTTTTGAGGTTGAACTGGACACGTATTGTCTTTCATGGCTGCTACCATGGATATATACTTCATCATCTTCAATGGATCATAGGATTAGCTCCCTCCTAATCCTTGCTTCATGTATGGGTGGATATAATCGGCTCCCTCCATCTAGCAGAGTCCATGCTTCCATCTGCATCCTTATTTTCTTCTGAAATATATAATTGGCTCTCTCTGTCTAACAGAGTCCACGCTTTCGTCTTGTTGTCTTCTACAAAAACATTATAAGTATTTCTATGACTTCTTTATGTTTTTTCTTCTTCTGAGTCTCTTCATGATTGATTCGGCGTATTTCATCCTTTCATGTGTATTATCTAATGATATCAATCCTTATCTTGTTGTTCTTCCATAGGTATAGTTCTTCTTGGAATACATTATCTTTCAAGGGATAGATATACAAGATATGTACAGAGACGATACAAACGAGATATGTACAAGAAATAAGAAGAGTATTGTTCCCTTTAGACTAAGACGTCTCTTTCATCTTTCTTAGTCTTCTTTGTAGGTTCCTTTTCTTCGGCAACTGATGCTTCATGTTTCTCCTTCCTTTTCTTTAGCTCGGGACAATGATTCTTGTAGTGGCCATACTTTCGACAGTTGAAGCATTGTACTTCTGAAATGTCTTTCTCTTGATTCGGCTTCCTCCTTGAACCAAACTTCCTTTTGTTCCTGAAATTCTTGAATCTTGCTGTGAAGGCTTGATCGTCATACTTATTTTTCATTGATCCTTGATTCTTCTTGAGCACAACAAGTCCAAAGTTCTTCAAACGTCAGATACTCCTTCCTTGTGTTCATGCTTGCGACAAATGGATCCCACGTCTTGGGGAGACCATTGAGTACTATGTTTACCAATTCCTTCTCTGAAACGATTTCTTCAATAGCTTGTAGTTGATCTCTTAACTGAGATATCCTCACAAAGTATGATGTTATGCTATCATCATCATTCATCTTCATGTCACGGAGCTCATTCTTCAGACTCATTACTTGTCCAATGTTTCTGACCGAGAAGATATTTGTTAGGGCATTGTACATCTTCTTAGACGATTTAAGATGGGAGATGTAGGGTATCAAGTGGTATTTTATAGATTCCACTATGATACTCATAGCATTGATGTCACCGTCTTTGAACTTCTCCATAGCTGCAATGTTCTGTAGTTCCTTCTCTTCTCCTTCTTCAAACTCTGGTTTCACGATATTTCCTCCCACGATATCCAACACTTTATTCTTGAAAAGGATGAGGTCAATCCTTGTCTTCCATGCTATGAAGTTAGAGGCTCCATCTAAATTGTTCTCTGACTTCATAGAATAATTAATAGCTTCTTTGACTTGGTCAAACTCTAGATTTGACCACAAACTCAAACAAGACGTCATTGATTGTTGAGAGTACCAGGAGATGTGCTAGGCTAGGGTGCACTGATATGTCTGGAGATTAGGTCAATCTCTTCACTTAAGGTGTCTCAATGAGAGGATTAGGGTTTCTGCAACTGCACCTGTTAGTAACCCTAGAGACAGTGCTTTGGTGACTACTCCTGCTAGGAAACCCTAGCGACAGTTCTTAAACCAGCTTAATATCCTTCTGGCTATGTTTCCTTCCAGCGGTTAGACTAAATGAAGGAGGTGTGGGCCCATAACTTGTTAGAATATAATGGATGTGCTCGTTTTACCATTTCCAATATCTCTATTGTCACCCAATCATAGGTTATTGACAATTTTGTAGCCATCGATGGGCTACGAATCAATAACAAATCTCGTATTTGTTACTTAACAATGTACTTTACTCTCAATTTCTCGCTCCCTTTTTACATGTATAGGCCACCTTTACCTTTCTACCATTTCTTCTCCTTGGGTTGAGGAATCACATCCTCCACCTTGGCCACCTCGGTTCCCTCTTCCCTAGTCGTGACCTCCATTTGTATTATCAGTGTTATTAGGGTCCACTTAAGTGTTCAACATAGGCATTGCAGTCTAGTATTGTCATATTCATGTATTTGAAATAATATTCATATTTCCGATGAGGGTAGTCTTTTCAGTGAGTTAAAGTTCCACCTTTCTTGTTCATTTTTTTCAGAAATACCATAATTTGGGTTGTCTTTAAATTGTCCAAAAACTCTTAGGGTAAAGTTACATGAGAAAAATTCCCAACGTATAAGTGGAATCCTAATTTTTTGCATAGTTCCTATCGATTTTGGGTCAATTTTTCACTGGAAAAAATAGATGATATGAGTGCCCCTTATCCCACTCTAACCATTTCAAGTCCAAAGCTCAAAAATATGGAAAAAACTAGACAGGGAGTGTCATAGAACATGAATTTGTAAGAAACTAAAAATCTCTCAAAATTCTTTGTCTTTCTTGGTGTTGATGTCATTTGACTCCAAACATGCCCCTATAATGCCCAGATAGTATACCAATAGTAATAGAGCATAATACAATTGTGAAAGAGTAAAACTATGGCAATCATTATGAACTTACTATGATACTAATAAGATACTAGTAATGAACTAGTGTTACATCTTGATTGACTGATTGTTTATGTCTTTAATGGTGTTATAGGACGTACAAACAAATAGGTATTTTTCAGATCTATCTTCATTGAGTGAGGGAATTTCAGGTAGAATAGAGGAAAGTGAGATATCTAGCAGGTCTAACAGGCGAAGATCAACTAGAGGTGAGAAGATCAGAAGAAAATTCCATAGACGCATGGAATTTTTTCTTGCAAAAGGGGGATCATGTTCTTATGATCATGAGAGTATAGACGACATCGAGGTGCCCTTGAGGTACATACATATAGTGAAACAATGGGTACCCAAGGATCTTCCTGAAATAAACACTGATTTTTGTGTAAACGAAAGGATATACCTGATTGCTCCATCGTCATTACATGGTTTGGTGATATTTTACATGGATGGCATAAATTTCTATTATGAAGGATTAACTAAATTAATGGAGTACGTCAGACCTTGTTATATATAAAAAGATTGGATACAAATAGTCCAATATACAAAAAGTATGTGAAGATATGTCTTGGCTACAAATTATATACAACTAAAAGACAATGATAAAAATAAAGGAGAAACTATCTATATTGACGGAAGGCCAAAAGAAATGGGGAATATTGTAGGGTTTATAAACAATACATGACCCGCAACCACAAATAAGTGACCCAATTGCGTATTTGAGGGGCGTGAAGGAAACCGTGTATTCGCATGTGTAATAAAATCAATAGCTGCAAGGGAAGAGTTATTGATTGATTACAATTTGAATCGAATAGATACAAATGTTGCTATTATGGGGGCGGTACGTATACTAATTTACCCAACCTGTAAACAATGACTCTCATATTTTATGATTTTCATTGTGTTCTTTACGGTGTTAATCCATTTGGAGAGCTTCGGTCTGTTTAGTACTCAGTGTGTCCTATTTTTTTTATTGGTATTGGACTAATCGGTAAGTGTGGACACAAACATATCTCCCTAACTTCCACGGGAAAATAGAACAAAACAAAACATAATACACACTTCGCCTTAAAATTCCTTGTCATATAAACTAGTTTAGTGAGGTACAAGTGACATACCTTTTAAATGACGCTTGATCCTCGCTAGTGTCATCCTTGTAGTTCATTCCTTGGGTTTGCAAAATAGTAAGCATGTCTAAGAATCAAAAACCAACAAAGAGGGAAAACAAAGATATATATATACTCTAGTTAAGTCTATGTATATGATCAAGGAATTATACAATAGAAGATGAGACGGTTTTATAGCGAATAAATGTATTGTTGTATTAAATTAAATGGAAAGTGGATAATACAACCCATGCCTTGATGTTGCAAGGTCCCCTTTCAATGACTCTTTTATTCAACACACACACATTTTCTCCAATACCTTGAATGAAGAAGATCCACAATCTGACTTGAAGAACTAAATCAAAGCTCTCAAGCATAATCTGAAGTAGAAATCTCCATGCAAATCTTATCCTATTCAACCTTAGCCTTTTCCATGAGATATCCCTCTTTATATAGTGTGAAATAGAGATGGATGAGTATATTAGGATGATCCCACTAAATCATAGAAGCGAGTAATATCCAAACTGATCGGAGGCCACCTCATCTTTTAGAAGATTCCCTTCTAGAACATTCATGAATTTTGACTTTTCCTATTCTTTAAGAATCATTGCACCCTATGCACAAGTAGCATGCGATGACATCGCAATCCATATTTAGGGCAGAGTGTGATGATCAGGCATCGTCACACCCCATGCATATGGAAGGGTGCAACGACCTTCCTTGATATGGTTTTGAAAGAGGAAATCAAACCACTTTTCTCATGGAGAAAGTCTCTTTTAATGTTTTCATGGAACATGAACACATGATGTCAATTGATCACTGAGGTGACCAAAATAATGTGTAACAATTATCAACATTTGAATTTCTCATAAATTTGAATTTATTTCTCATGATAATGATCATGGTTCTTACTGTAATGTGGCAGGATGATCGTGGTAAATAAAAAGCGGCCTCAGAACAGGTAAATAAACAATAATTTTTGAATTGCATTTAATGTGCATTTTATTTCTATGGTGATCAATTATTTTATTTGTTTACATAAAATTATCATTTATTTTGTCGAATATGTAGTTGGCGGGACATGATGATGATGATGATTTACTCAGCGAAAGGTATTTGTATGAATCCCCCGATCCTATGGTTTTAATTATAAAAAAGATCAATAAAGGAAACAAGAAACTAGCTTAGTTGTTAGATATTCTAGATCAAACTCCTGAGGTTGAAGAAAGGATCAAAGAAGTTATGACAAGGATTAATACATATAAGGTAATAACCATAATTTCAAGTGGTTTTATTTTTATGTCATAAGATCAATTATGAAATCTTGATTTTTAACTTTTACATTATCTAAACGAAAAAAAAATGTTTTCTTTCTTATATAGAGATTTTTGGATCCTTCTGACACTGACATGCATGGTATCAGTAGTAGTGGCGTTGCATAGATGCTACAGGGTCTTGATGAAATCCATCGTATAGATTTCAGGATGCAGATATTCAGATCTCCACCTTCCACACCATTAGGTGGGAGCCACGACACACACATCGAGGAAGCGACCACACGGGTAGGCTCTGGAGGTGGTGACAGAGATGAGGCTGATGATTTGAAAAAATGTATGGTTTCTTTTCCTAAATCAAGATGTATGATCAACACAGGAACCCTTAAGGGCACCTTCATGGTCAACAAGGAAGGGCTTCCATTAAAGCAAGTTAAAGTCCCATGTATTTTTAAAATTTTTAATTTTTTCACGTTCTCTATGTAGACAAATATAAATCATCTAAATTATTATTTTTAAATTAATAATCATATAATCATTTTGTGTGTAGGGAACAACAATTTTTATGGGTCCTTGGAGAATAAGGCTTTGCTGATTTTTGGGCCCACCATATAGGAGAGGTGGAATTCCCATAATTCCAACCTTAAAAAACAATTGATGGATTATCTAGAAAGCCTTTTTGGTGTAGATACATTTAATAAGACCTTGGCCACCGCTGCAGCTGGAAAATATTTAAAATATACGCGAGAAACATATAGGAAGAACTTGAAACAAAATGATAGGTACGAGCATCCTCTAATGATTCCAGAGAGGGAGTGGAAGGCCCTCATTGAGGACACAAAAGAGAAGAAATTGACAGATGAAGGAAAAACACCCTCTAGTCCTAGAAGGTAAATTACAATTTCAATTGAATACCTTCAATTTTTTTTAGATGTAAATAAAATTGTGGTATATATTAACATACTTGAAACTTTTGGTGACAGGTTGATTGACACATCAAAGACCACGAAAGCAAGGCTTGCCAAATGTGGCCATCACAGGCTAGGCTAGGGTGGCTACTTGAAGTTGCAGTCACGAATTGTAAGTACCTAAATATATTATTTGTATCACCTTAAAATTTTTAGGTAATTGCAACGAATAACATAAAAGATACATACTCTTATGCAATGCAGTGTGATGAGTTTGGTGCTGAAACCACAAACGAAGACCTCCAAATTGGTTACAAGTACGACTATAAAGAGGTAGTTGAACACCGAAAAATCTTGGGGAAGATACCAAGAACCACTTTGCAGGATAAGGTAAATAAAATTCAATCCAAATTAACCTTTATTATTAAAAGAATACATTCATGTTGGATATTATTAATATTTACAACTTTGTTTTAATCAGGGGAGCAACACTGTCAACGAACACACTAGTATTGGAGAGAAGTGTGTTTATAGCAGTTTGCAACCAGAAGATGGTTTTGATCCCATTCAGTCCCAATTTTCTAGGGGGCACATACCCATGATGGTTCTAATACCGAGATGGCACATGATGATAATATGGTTGTATTTTAATCATATACTTAATAATTTCGTAGTTATACATTTTGTACTTCTATTTTTTTTACTTATACATTTATGATTGTCCTTATAAAGTTTGTGGTCTCAATGACAGAGAATGTTGTACTTGAGGCTCATACATTTGAAGATAATCATGTGGGGCAAACCATTCCAACGGTGCTGACCAGTGCACTAGGTAAATAATGACATTTTAGGTGTTTTTTTTAATATTACTGAACTAGTTCAATGATATTTAAAAACTGGCCATTTAAATTTTTTATTTTTTTCTTTTGTAGGTGATGCCTCATCACAACAGCCTCCATTACACCATGAGTACCCCATGACTAGGCACGCTTTGCGTGAGAGGATGCAATCACAATCAGATTTTTAAGAGCACCTAGAGAACGAAGACATAGATATTGATGAAATGATTAGGAACTATAGAGCTAAGAAGAAGAGGTCGGATAAAAGTACTAAATGATGATGTACATGAATATTTTAATAATTATTTAATATAAAATCTATTTTCACCATATTCTGCTCACTCCAAATGGATAAAGGAAACATTTTATTTCATTGTAAACAGTTGTGAATATTGGTATGTATATATGTTTGTTTTTGCCGTAAATATTTCAATAAATTTATATGTTGGGTTTTGGGGAATTCAGGGTGATGTGAGGGGGGGGGGGAAGGGTGGGCATAATAGCTTCCGCCTTCACGTGGTTGGCCCTGTTCAGTAGAGAATAATTTATTGGAGCCATTTAATCTTGGAGCAAACCTCCCTCGATCCAACAGAGAAACAACAAATTCAATGTTGACTTTGTTGTTGCTACTTCAAATCAAGGGAGGCAGTTTGATCAAATATTAGACGCGTGAATCCAATAAATTATTCTCAAAACCAAGAGGAGATCATTCAAGTATGTTCTGACACTCTCGTAAAAATGCATCTTAGAGTAAATAATGTGCTACAAATATTACTTGTATTGATTTTTTAGATATTTATGGAGGTTGAATGATTTTGGCAAGTACTTTAAGATCTTTCTTTGTCGATTGAGGGAAGCTCAAGACTAACAAAGGGTCATAAATCTGAAGAGAAACAAGTGGGGCCAGCCATTCCAACTGTATTGTCGACCAGTTCATCAGATCAGGTGTGATTGCTCCTTTCAACATATAAGTTTATATAGCCATCAATTCTAGTTATGTTTAATGTTTTATGAATTGTTATGTTCGATTGCTAAATTGAAAATTCATCATTTATGTATGTATAATATTTTGATTATGTCCTCTAGATATTATGGATCTGTCAGTGTAGTTTTATGGTTAACCAATGTATAAATCTAACATGAATGTATGGATAAATTCTAACATGAATGTATGGCTCCGAACATGCTGCCAAAAATGGTAGTTTCTTTCTATCGTTTTCATGACTTTTCTCACTCTTGTTTACTCTCTCCCATTCTCTCCCACTCCCTCTCTATATCCCCCTTTTCCACTCTCTCCCTCTCCCTCCCTCTA
>ML817374.1:91776-119945 GCA_009831015.1 Picea engelmannii | reverse complement strand
CTTGCCTGAGTTGTCATATATAAGAGTGATCCCCTCCTCCTCCTCATAGGAATCATAAGAAAGGATTGGATTTGACTCCTCATCATACATGGATGTTAGCTCAACTCCATCCTCATCAACCATCCCAACACATGTGCCATCCTAGCCATCACTGGTGCCAGTGTGCTGGGCTCCATTGGCCAATGCCAATGGTGCACTAGATGTTGCTGTGTCATTCCCCTCACACTCATCAATGGGACCAAATGTTGCCACGATCGTACCCTTGCAAAACTTCAGCTATCCCACCAAATAATGTGACTCATATGGAAATTTGTCTCTATCATGTTGAAGTGTCATCTCATTAGTACTACTCCTAGGGTACGATGTAGAACCCTTTCCAACATACTTACCAAAATCCATTGCACTATGATCATCACCAATATGCATATCATGTAAGGTGAGTCCCTGTTCCATAAGTGAATTCTCCTGAGTTAATTCTTCATCGCTCTTAGGTGTTTTCACATGCCAGTCATCCCAAACCTCATCATAAGCTGAGGATGATACCTCTTTATGATCCAAAGTGCTATCCTTCTGTCCACCACATGTGCTTATGATGCTACCCTCATGGGATAACTATGATGATGTACCCAAAGATACTGCTCTGTCACCATGATCACAAACCAACTCACCATCTATGTGTGAGTTCTCAACCTAAGGATCACTGTGTGATCCTATCATTCCACGATCATGCAAAGATGTCTCCTTTTCCATGACCACTCCGGACTTTCTTTTCACTCCCTTCCTCATAGCTGCTAAGTTCTCTTGTATCTGGTCATACCATCTTGTCCAGTCCTCGTGATATCTCTGTATGTCCTCCACTAAATGGGGTTTATTCCACTCAGGGTGTGTGAGGATGAAAAAATCTGTGAATGATAGGGTTTCCTTTATCAAACAATTTACAAGCTCCCTTTTTTTACCCATCGACCTTTTTTTGATTTGGATTGAAGGGATCTCCTTTTCACCACAAACTGAACCAAAATATGAAGTCAAAGCTACCCTCAAATCACCTAGCTATAACATAATAGCTTATGGAAGCTCTTGGATCCTCATATGGAAACAAACTGGTAGCTCCTCTTATAAAAAATGTCCCTTTCCTATTAAATTTCCAATTTATTGTTGTGGCAATTTCTTCGTTGAGGTTCTGTAGTATTATGAGGGAGGTTCATGTTTTATGTGCACCTAGACTCCTTTAATTCACATAAACATATGGCGTCAATTGCAAGTATTCACTACACACATATAATCTGATTTGGAAGACACAACATGGTATATTATATCTATAACAACAAAGAAATATTGGCAAACTCAGTACTAACATACAGTGGGAGGAACCTGTTTTTTTCCTTTAATTATCTATCCTTGCACAAAAAATCAGAGGTACTCCAATGCTGTAGATGGAACTATGAATAAAAATTTCCCCATAGGTTACAATAGGTGTATTGAAGTGGATATATGCAGCCCTAAATTTTAATATGATAGCTCTAATACTTAGTAATAGGATGTAGGAAGCATGCTCAGTCCTGCCACTAGGAAATTGACCCCAAATTGATGGAGCTTGACCCCAAACAACTTGTTAGCACTAGGAATCACCTTCATAGTGCATGGAAGGCAAGCCCAGTACCCATCAGGTTATATATGAATGTAATAGTGTTTTAAAGGGTCAAATGGAAAGAGACTCAAAATGATAATGTTCCAACTCAGAAAACAGGGCTAGCATGCACCAACAATCAAGGTCTTGGCTAACTTAAATAAGTAATTTGGGAGTAAGTATGAATAGAGGGAAGACTTGAATAAGAGGAATGTAGGGGCTACTACAAACATCGGATCTACAAAAGCCTAAGGAAGAAATTTTCTTAACACGAGATCTTCTTGAACTCAGAAACTAAGGAAGCTAAATAAACATCATGATAATATAATGATCAAACATCCACCATAACATCACCACAATCATTCATGTGAATCATTCAAAGCATGAAAATTTAGCATCAGAAGAAAATAAGCTAAAAGAGAAGTTGATTTGTATTAGCCAAAATGTATTAAGTCCAGTACATAGATAGATCACAGTTACTTCATCAAAATATTACAGTCTAAGGGAGCCTTTCTCAACCATCCGAACCTACCAAAGTAATTGATCTATATATTTATAACAAAATGGAGGCAATAGCTAGAGGTATGAGCTGGCCTCCTTCCCTTGAAAATCTCTAAACATTTATTTGATATAACAACTTATTTAACAACCTATGCTATAAAGCAGGAGAATGTTGGTGACTAATCCAACCAAGCTTCAAACTAATTTGATTCTCTTTTGCTGCGCAGCTCCTATTTTTCCACGTGTCTTCTAGGAGCATGTGGTTATCCTCATGATGCTAGCTACTGTTTCTACAATATTTTCCATCATCAGCTATCCAAAAAGTTGTTAGCTTAGCCCTCCTAAATCCCCGATGTCTATTGGTAGCCTCTTTAGGTAGCAGTCTAAGTAGCGTATTTCACAACTGGGGAAGTACAAAAGGTAGCACATTTAGGTAGCGCCACTATGCTGCGTATGTGTGCCAACCTTTGTTCTCTGTGAAATATTAGGTAGTTCCTTTACGTAGCGCCACTGTGTTGCGCCTGTGTGCCAACCTTTGTTCTCTATGAAATATTAGGTAGTGCCTTTACGTAGCACCACTGTGTTGTGCCTGTGTGCAACTTTATTCTCTGCCAGATATTAGGTAGCACCTATAGGTAGTGCACTTTACCATTGAGGGAGTTAGCACTTCACAAAAGCCCAAAAATTTGATAGTTAAACACTTAGAAGCTTGTATAGATGGCAGAGGTAATATTTGAAAAATAATTTACCCTCTCAAAAGGGAACATCTTAAAAAATGGGGCTCACCTTTCATCAACTATTTTTTTACCTTGACACTTAACCTCACACTCTTTCTGGCAGAAGGAGGTTCTTCATTTGGCACAACAGGCTTCTTCTTCTTAACAATGACTGGAATTTTTAGTGGGGATTTTCTCTCCTTGAGTGTTGATGTCTCTTTCTCAATGGAAGCTTCAACCAATACCTACAAGTTTCTTTGAGCTACCTCATATTGAAAATGTTGCAACTCTTCCTTTTCCTATTCTGAGATTGAAAACCTCTATTCTGCCTATAAAGGTTCTGGAGCTTCCTGTGAAGGGGCTAGGCCTTTCTTGCTACAAACCTTGCCAAGTCAAGGGTATGGTTGTAGCCATCCATGAGCTCCTTCATTTTCACCTTGTCAGACATGGCCTATGTTTTCAACTGAGCCACCTCTTTTCATGCATCCCTAAGTTGCCTGATAAGTATTTTGAAGGTCTGACTGTCAGGAGGAGCAGTGACCTGCACAGTCTCAATAGGTTTTTTCTCAGTCTCCTCTTCCACTTGCATGGGAGCTGCCATCTACCTCATCAAGTTTCTTGGTGGCTTTTCTTTTACCCTTCTTCCTCTGCACAGGGGTTTCTTCTTTTCTTTCCATAGGATTTTCGATGCCTTTACTCTTCTTCCTCTGCACAGGGATTTCTGGTATGGAATGTTCTTTAACAACTTCCCTAGAAATTGATGACCTTGTGAAAGGTCTTTTACCCTTGATTTTGACTGCTATAGGAGAAGAGGGGAAGAGTAGCTTCTTCCCTTTCTTTGATGTAGCTTTGGTAGAAGAAGGAACCTCTTCTAACCCTGGTTGAGGAGGTGGTGAAATATCTCTTTGTGGGGAAGGACACGCTTCCTCCTAAGCTCTTGTGACCTGCTTGCTGACCTCTGAAACCTGAACAGGGGCTCTGCCCTTTCTCTTCCTACTGGTCCCTATTTTAATAGCAATGGTGGGTGATAAAGGACTTGCATTATGTGACTGAGGAGTTTATGCTAGATCCAACTTGAAATGAGAAGTAACAACAAAATTCTCCCATGAAATCTCTTTCTTACCCAATTCTTCAGAGACTAGCATTCTGCTCAATACAGAGTGGAAAAGGCTAGAATCCACATCCTTAGATTTGGACTGAATCCTATATGACATCTTACCTATGCTCCTCAACAAGTAATAGGGAATATTCATCTCAACTTTACCATTAAAATGTATCAAAAACCTTATGTGGTACTGGTACAATGTGTTAAATCTTCCTTCACATGTAAAATATCTCTGGATTATCTTCAAAATTCTGTCAATTTGTTCAATCAATTGACCCCTTGGCAAACCTTTAGATAAATCACTGGCTTGATGTTTAGGTTTAAAGAGATCTTTATCATAGGATGAACTCAAATCCATGGCCTTGAACCACTTTTCACCTGTAATGGGTATTCCTGTTGCAGCTGATATAGAGGCTTTAGTCACCTCAAATTCCAAATCCCCAACCTTGTTTCTCCTGCCATCAAAGTGTGATACAAACTATTTTTTTACCTTTGGATGGCCTCTTTTCATATTTTGGCAGAAAGAGAGGCATCCCACTCTTTGAAAGACCTCCCTTGCCATGGGCTCTGTATCAAAAAGATGCATGTCCACAGGTTCTGCCCTAACCAACTTGACACCTTTGTGTATCTTCCTCGATTGAGGAGTCTCCATGGCTTAGAATGAGAGTCCTTAAAGTCTTATGGGATAGTAATAACTAGGAATTCTTTAAATCGGGCTTCAAATGTACAAGGCTAACCCTTTTAAATAGAATGGTGTTGGTAAGCCAAGTTTTGACTGTGGGAATGACACCCTTAGATTTGTACATGCATTGAAGGTTTAAACAATGAGAGGGTACTCCTGTAATTTGCCTTTTGAAACTGGGAAAACACGCTCGAGTCAAATAACAAAGGAACAGGGGAGACACAGTAAGGTTAAGAAACACCTTTGTGTAGTGCGATGTGTATGAAGAGGATAAACTGTAAGCTCAATGGATATGGTGGATGGGTGTTACAGAGTTTGGAGTACAAGTGTTAATTTCATAGGTTTGAAATGAAAGGAAAAGAGAAAAGGGTGCGAGAAAAGTCTCTCACAATTTGCAAGCCCGATAATCTAGACTCTGAGTGCTAATTCTCTGTGAAAATTAACGTGCAGAGGAGGTAATGAGGGATACCTGTGGAGTAACCACCTGTTTGAATCTTCGAAGAAATCTCAAGGTGAAGTCATGAAATTTCCGCCATCCGGATCTACCAAAACATTAGATATGGTCATACTACTGTCGCTTGTTCAGAACTTGTGAATTTGCGCAGCGCAACACTGTTGAGTTTTTCAAAATTAGAAACCGTTACCAGGGTTCGTAAATGTAATATATTGAAGGCATCCTTTAACTAACTTCTGGCACTGAAAACAAGGAACATGGCATCAGTCGTGGTAGTCATAACTCATGGTGGAAATCATGATGAACGGGGAACGGGCTACCAAACTGCCTGATGAGTGAGCAACGCTCCGGTTTGAAAAATTATTGGACATGTAAGCAAGGACAACAAGGCATTCTCACGAGGTCATGAGTGAGGGGAATGGTGTGTCTCATCAGTCTAGTCATGGGAGGGCATGGATCGATCCTAATGACACATCATGAAGGGGTCCAAAACTTTAATTCATTAAGTAACAAGGGTTTAAGTCCAAAAAATCAATTTGAGGATCAAACATGAGCTATGACTCAAAAGTTTATTTATCTAAGGGGACCTAACAAACATAACTATAAAGGGATGAAAATTAAAAAATTAAAATCTAAGGCTTAAAAAAGGATTAAAACAAACGAAAAGACCCAAGGCAATTTAGTGTGATAACATTGGATCCACAGGGGATGGCAAGCCCCTTTCAGGCTGCCAAGAATGAGTAGATTTAGTGCCTTATCCTAGGGCTATGGGGTCAGTTATTGAAACAAAAATAAAAAGAAAATGAAATTTAAAATGACATGAAGAGCCACTCAAGCCTCAAACAAAGTACTTTTACAGGAAATTCCCATTGATAGGGCCACCAAAAACCTCTTCATTCTTCATATTCTGCAACTTGAAAGTGTTATTAGAGAATACCTCGGAGATTTTGAAAGGACCGATCCATAAAGCTTCAAATTTATTGTTCTTTCCTTTATCTTGCCTCGGTGCATCCCACTTGAGCACCAGATCACCTAATTGAAAATCCTCTTTGTTCACCTTTTTGTCGAAATCCTGCTTGATCTTCAGTTGATGGTCATATGCTTTGTCTACAAGCTACTCCCAGGTTTGTTGCACTTCAACCAGTTGCTGAATCCTTCTGATCATATGATGAGGTTCCCCTTGATAATATTGGAAGAATTTTTCCACAGGTAAGGCAAGCTGAGAAGGAAAAATGTCTTCAACTCCATACTCGAACTGGAAAGGGGAAAGTCCCAAGGACCTTTTTACCGTCACTCTGTCAGCCCATAGAGACAATTTGAGTTTTGAGTCCCATGCCTTTTTTTATACTCTAACAACTTTTTGATGATATTTATAATTCTTTTATTCAAGGATTATGCAAGCATGTTTCCCTGAGGATAGTAATGGGTAGAATGAATCAAAGTGATCCTAAACTGTTCACATAACTAAATCAATGGTTCAACCTTGAAAGATGCAACATTATCAGTGACGATTCTGTCAGGACACTGTTGACGGGTGAAATTGACCGTCCGTCAACTGAGAGAGTGGAGCCGGTCCGGGGTTGTCTAATAACCCAAGACGTTTGGAATGAACCACCCTGACGGGTTTAACGACTCCGTTGGCCGCTCAAAGGTCCTAAGAAAACCAAAGAGAAAACTAATCTAACTAAAACAAATAAAACTAACTAAAACTAACTAAAACAAACTAACTAACAATAAATAAAACAAACTAATCAAACTAAGCTAATTTAACTAACTATATATATACAAACTACTAATTACTATTACACTAACTCTAATAATTAATTATCTAATTACTAATTAAATTATAACTTATTCACAAATATACAATATCTACAACTTGTAGATTTGAATAAAAACTGTAAAATTCATTTGATTTCTGCCCTAAGACAGAGAAAGATATTTTTTGTTGATTTTATGATTTTATGAATAAGAAATAAAACTTACTGAAATTAAACAATCTAATATATTAAACATATATATCTAACTAAAAATACTAACAAATATACTAACAAACAAATGATAAACTGACTTGGAAACGCTCCTAATTTGTCCTGTGTATGATGACTTCGAAGCTGGTCGGAGGAAGGAAACTCGCACCGGTTAATCTAGAAGCTTCTCGTAAACGATAGGCTGTGCTGCTCTTTGAGTTGTTTACAGGACAAACAAGACAAAAAAAAATCATAACAATTATATGATTTATAAATCTCTGCAATAAGGGAAACCTGTTATGAAAAAACTTATACTTAATAATTCAACTTATGAAGAAGAGAAATTTGTCATTCACAAACTGAATCAAGTAACTGCTATGTTTTTTATACACTTGGAAGAAATCAGATATGGATTATATTGATGAAATTATATCATTTGCAAAAGACTAAGATAGATAAAGTAGTCATTAACCAGATGCAAATTGATACACATAACATGAAACAAAATATTGATAACATGAAAAGCTAAAGCTGTAACAAAACACCAAATTCTACCTCAGTCTGTATTAAAATTCCATATCCTTGTTCTCTCACGAATGAGGATGATCATTATTACAAAAATATTAAGTATATATAAGTTTCTCCAAAGGGTAAAACTTCCCTGTGGATAGTATCAAACTGTTTACATAATCTGGGAAGATATTCCCAAAATCAACTAAACTAGGAAACTAAAATGCAAGTAAAATATTTCAAATATCCCCTAACTGCTCATCAAATCCACTGCAATTTCGAATTTATCTACAATAGACCAAAAATAACAAATTAGAAAGGTATTTTATTTGCAAAACAATAAAAATCTAATTATACAGACTTAGCTACAGAATCATCTGATTCTGTAGCTAGTCTAAAATCACATACAGGATCATAATTGAAATCAAATCAAATCTTTTAAAAGAATTAAAATCCAATTATCTTCCAATGATCATTTAAAATGAATCACTAATGATTTTATTATTAAACATTAAACAGAATCAAAAGTGGTTCAATCGAAAACAGGGGTAAGAATACTCTGTTTTTCTGTTACCATAAAATTGGGTCAAACAGTAACAAGACTGTTTCATATCCAAATGAAATCGATAATGAGTCATATCATATGTGATACGATCTAATCCAACACAACCATTTTCCACTCGTTATAGCTATAATGATGTAGCAAAACATTCATATCGTTTAATCGAATACACAGATGGAAAGACTGTTTCGATTATGTGTCAACGAAATCATACGTAAAAGCATCAATCCAACCAAATTTGTGATAAATTTCGATCATTGATCCTTGTGCTGTCAATAGACGCAATCTTAATAGAATCAACAGAAGTTATAATTGCAAACTGGGCAAATAATCAAAACAAATCACGACTGAGTTTAATTATAGAAATAAAACGTGAATCTAGATATAGTCAATCTCGTTCCACAAATCAAATTCAAGCAGAGTATCCATTGCAATAAGAATCCAACTGATAACATGGTGGAACTAACAACAAACCAATGTGAATTAACCAGCTGGGTTTTTCTCATAGTCGTTATGAATTGAATCTATTCACGATTTGGGTGCATTGTACAGAGTCACATTGGAAATGATCTGAAGTGTATTCCTGTTGGTCAAAAGTCATATGGGACATAAAGCCGTAACAATTAACCATATCAAAACTGTTGCCAATCATAGCGTATGCATCATAACCAAATCAAATCGACATATGATTGTGTTCAAAATTGAAACATGAGAAACAACTCCTGTCTAGAATAGATACAAACGACTTCAATTGATAGTAGAGCATCCATTTTAGCTAAATCAAACAAATCAAATCCACTCCAAGATCAATCAAATCGATGAAAATCCAATCGAAGCTAAACTGGGAAAATGAAATTCCATTTAGTCAAAGCAAGGCTATGTATAGAATACATACAATGTGATAGAGCCAATCAATGCTGTAACAGAGCTTATTCAAAACCGAATTTGAATTCGTTATATAAACAAGTGATAAAATATACCTGTGTGATGACGAAGGTTGTTCAATTATGCCAACTTAGAATTGACGATAGTTGTGGCTGATTCCACATTTTTAAACAATATGGAGCCTGTCGTCCTTTGTTTTTTATCAGTGGCTTGTAGCTTAGCCTTTTGACTGGTAAGCAGTGCAACCTGGTCCTCCAAAGAGTGAATTCTCAACTGTAGAATTGGAACATCAAGGTAATATCTCTCTAACCACGAGCTGCATTGATCACAGGGTGGCACTATAGGTTTAGACAGAGCAGGAGAGGGTTTGGATAAATGACCGGGGGCTTCACAAAGCAGCTTAATGCCTGGGTAGTTAGGGTCATCCTGTAGGCAGGGGGGTAGGTTTGTCACAAAGTCATACGAGGGTTCAACACACAAACCTTGCGAATAGGGTTATTCTCTAGCCAAGAAATTCTCCACTTCCGAATCGGAGTCCTCACTCAACATGATAGGGTTTGGTTCGATAGGAGGTTTTGGCTTGTTCCTTTCCATTCGAGAAATTAAACGGGCATTATTTTTTCCTTTGGCATTTACAGTGGGTTTCAGCGTTCTTAGTCACAGTGTGGGGTAGGTCGATAGGTGAGTCGGCCAAGGGTTTAGGTAACAGGATGCTGTAGGGTACCGGGGGTACAGTCTTGTCCTCGCTCACCACAAATTTGTCAACCTGTGGAGGGTTCGAATCCTCAAAATTATTCCGAGTAAGAAAATCACTCCAACATTCTCCGCGTAAACCCAAATGAAAGACAAAAATAATCTTAACCAACCCATAATGAAAAAGGCTACTATCAGCCTGGTTCCTTTTGTACTTCTTTGACATTTTAAACAAGCTTCTATGCAAATAATATGGCATATTGAGCTGATAACCCATAAAAACCATAAGAAAATGAAGGTGGTGTAAGAAAACAAACCTGTACCGACCTTCGCAGGTGATAAATTGTTTGATTATCATCAATAAATCATGTCAGCGCTGTTTAATCATGGTCACTGGCAGACCTTTATCACAGGAGGTAACTTTACGCCACTAGAAGAGCAGTGTCCATGGGACCTCCTCTACTTTGCAATTCTTGGACCATCGTTGTCCAGTGGTTGGCAAACCCATAGCAATACTGATAAACTGTTCGCCAATTTCGAATTGAACATTGCCGACCTTGGCTCGACAGCCATCAAAGGTCAGAGCAAATTGCCGAGCTACGCAGAGGTTAAAACCCTCGAATTTTTGTATAAATGGAAGCCACCCATTTTCCTCGAGGTCACTGCGGGCACTGTCAAACATCAACAAAGCTTGGCTACCATTGGGTTCAGCTCGGACGACAGGGGCCATGGTGTGAGCACATGGTAAGGGTTTGGTTCGAGTTCACCAATGCACAGGAGCAGAGTCATTCGGTCTAACAGCAATGAACGATCAAAGGGGAGAGCATTAATGTGTGCATGCGAGGGTGGTGGAATTACTTACTGCCATGCATAATAGTTATGGTAAATTACAACCAGCGAATTCCACATCTATTCAAACAATCATACCATAGCTCAAAAACCAATCGTTTTCCAACCAAAGAATCAAACGGTGAGTGATATGCCAACGCACTATTACCTATAGTTTTTCAAACCATTGAAACCAATCCCAAATGTTAACCATGCGCCATTGGATAAATGTTTAATCAAAAGTTTTAAACCATTGTGCCAATCGATATTTATAAAAATTACAAGCCAAGAGCTATAAAAAGATTATCATAAGGATCATATCGTATATAAAAACAAAAATAAGTCATGACCCCTATGCAATTCAATGACTAGGCAAGTCACAACAATATAAATCTATATGCTCAATGCCTTACCAGTTTAATAAAGTCAAGTTATGCAATCAATATGAGAATGTCCAAATAGGCATAGCTCGAAAATCCTTTCAGCCATATAACGATAAACCAAAGGTAAGTGCCATAGAAAATATCGATAAAAAGATAACGACAATTCAAATAGTAATTGAAATGTGACCACAAAAGGAGAAGTTTTCACGCTTACAGTCGTGAAAACTTAATGGAAACAAATTTGCAAGTGTCACAAGAAATGAAAATATCGTCTATTTGAAAAATGTGACGACAATTTGAAGTTCAGAAGACATAGGTAGGCAGCTTATAGGTTAATAGAAAAAAATGAATTGGCTGCCAACAATGGAGACACACTGGTAGAAGCAGTTATCTCTGTCAAAAGAAATAAATTCAGATTAGGACAGCAAAGAAAATTTCAACTCAAAAACAACAACCAGAAAATCGTACAAACATCATCATTTACCATCTTTTCCAGCGATGTTTTAAAAGATGAAAACTAATAACAGTCTTAAGATCAGCAAGTCACGATATTAAAGATAAAATCTTCAATACTGTTGGCATGGCCACTGCTGCCAGCAGGCGTCCATAGCCTCGACAGGGTTGCCATTTAACCCACTCTGACATCTGTATCATGTCAAGAAGTTCTAGATCAGAATAAAGGACATTAAAGAGGTTTCTCATATTTGTTTACAGATTTTCATGTACCCGACATTGCTTCACTGCTAGCGGGCCTGTTCAGTACCCCGACGAAGTTGTCTTGGCGCCATGCATGCATTTACCCGCTGCCAGCGGACCTGTTCAGTATCCCGGCGGGTTTACAAGCACTTCCCACATCTCTTATTAATAATTTTATTTTGTTTTTCTTTTGTAGATAGCTGAGCGGGGTGACGCTGATAATCTTGATATTTTAACATATTTTTTCAGACCTCATCAGAATTTTTTTAACACTATCCTTTATTCAGTTCTAGAAATGTTGTATTTATAAAAACAACTTCCTATGACAGGGAGACATCTTTTGAGTCATTCCTTTACAGAAAAGGGATAGCATAAAAAGATAATAGATGATCATGACAAACTTTGCTCAGAGATTGAAATCAGTAAACTTCTTTCAAACAACAAAAAAATTTCAACATAGATATCATTTTAGCAATACATCACTGATGTTTGTACAAACTTTCAGAAGTTATTTCGGTGAAGAAATTTTTCTATCGTCTTTGTCTGAATGGTTCAGTGCACAGGTATGCGTATTTTTCAAAAAAAAAAAACACAAAAAACTGATCAATTCAAATCAAAATCAAAACAGAAAGCAAACGAAAAATGCAAACAAAAGAGAAATATTTACATAATATACAAGGGTAGTTATCAAGCAAAGTATCTTTTCAGGGCTTGGCCATTCACCGGATAGGTTTCAAGCTGCCCTTCAAGATTCTGTAAATGAAAGGAACTAGGACCCAACTTTTCAGCAATTAAAAATGGCCCAAGCCATAAGTTTTGAAACTTGGTGTACTCACTCTTTCCTTCGTGTGGTTTGTCCCACTTTAAGACGAGATCGCCTACTTCAAAATTCCTATCAGAAGCAGAATTAGAATCGAACCAGCTTTTAATCAATTGTTGATGTTGATATAACTTACGCTTAGCTTGGGTTCTTACTTCTTCCAACTTCATCAAAGCGTTAATGCGGCTTTCTAAAGGGGGACAATCTTCTTCTTGAACTTTTTGTGACAACTAAAGTGAGGGAAGAAGAATGTGAGGCGGCAGAATAGCTTCTCTGCCATAAACAATAAAAAAGGCAGAGTTACCTATAGTGGCTTTGGGTGTTACCCTATCAGCCCATAGTGCGTTCAGTAGTGCATTGTGCCAGTTCTTGTGATTTTCAGCCACTGTTCTCTTGATAATTTTGATCAAGTTCTTGTTTGTTGATTCTGCTAAGCCATTTCCCTGGGGGTAGTAACTAGCAGAATACTTCAGTTTTATTCCTTTCTCCAAAGTGAACTCACTCATCTCAAGAGAAGAAAAGTATGAAGCGTTATCAAAGACTAGACAATCAGGGATACCGAAACGGGTGATAATATTCGAGTTTAGAAAAGCAATCACCTGACTTGTGTTAACAGTTCTTAGCGCAGCAGCTTCGGACCATCGAGTAAAGTAGTCTGTGGCTGTCACAATATACTTGTGTTGTTGTGAGGATGGAGGGTTAATAGGACCTATGATATCAAGGCCCCATTACTGGAAAGGAGAATCTACTGAGACGGGTTGCAAGGGAAAGGATGGTTTTTGCAACCGCCCAGATGCTTTCTGACAGATGATACATTTATGACACAAGGCATGGGCATCCCTAAAAAGTGTGGGCCAGTAATAACTGGCTCTTAGAACCTTATGAGCAGTGGTGTCACCACCGAAGTGACCACCATCTTCTCCTGCATGCAACTCAAGCAAGACTTTTTCTGCTTCGTCTTTTTGAAGACAACGCATCAGTACGTCGTCAAAATTCTAACGAAAAAGTATACCGTTAACTAGATGAAAGGAGGCAGACTTTAGTCTCAACACTCTTCTTTTAGCGGGGTCAAGGTGACGGGGTGCTGATTCATGTTCAAGACAGAATTTAATATCGTCGTACCAAGGACTAACAAGGTTTTGGGTGCAACAGATTAGGCTTTGATCGCTTTGTCCTAGGTTTGACTTATCACTATCTTCTTGTTGTCCGGTTTCTGAATCTACAACCAACTTACACAACCCTTGGCCTCTCACAATATGAGCTGGGGTGATTTCTAAGTCATACTCCTGCAAGGAGGTGACCCAGTTTGCTCTCTTCTCTCCTAACTCCTTCTGCACTAACAAGTTCCTTACGGCAGGGTAGGGGACAATAATTTTCGTCCTTGACTTCAAAAGATAGGACCGGAAATGCTTAACTGCTTTGAAAACAACGTAGGCTTGCCGATCGACCACTAGGTAATTAAGTTCAGCACCTTTGAAAGCAGAGCACATAAAGGTGATGGGTACTTCGTTGTTATCGACACTCTTCTGAGTTAGGACTGCGGCATAGGAATGATTAGAGGCAAAAGTATAGAGTGTAAAATCTTGAGAGAAGTCAGGGCTCATGAGAGACAGAGCGTCTATTATGGCCTTCTTTATAGCAATAAAATCTTGGTTTTCTGTGGGTCCCCAGTGATATGGGGTGTCTTTCTTAATCAGGTTTTGTAGAGGCCTGACCATTTCGGAGAAGCTGGGGACAAATCTTCTCACGAAGTTAATTTGGCCTAAGAAAGATTGCATGGATTTTTTGGAAGTAGGTGGGGGAAGTTTGGCGATGAATTGAGTCCTCTCGGGGTCAATAATCATCCCATCACTAGACACAATGAATCCTAGAAGTTTACCCTATTTTACTGCAAAGATGAACTTCTTGGGGTTCAAAGAGATGTCGTATTTACGACATCGCAGCAGGACGACTCGTAAGTGAGTTAGATGATCGTCTTTGTTTTTAGAGTAAACGGTCACATCATCTAAGTAAACTACAATGGAGTGATTGATCAAGTCTCAAAAAGCAATGTCCATTGCTCTCTGAAAGGTAGCACCAGCATTAATCAATCCAAAGGGCATTTTGCGATAAGCGTAAGTGCCCCACGGGATACGGAAGGTAGTTTTTAGTTGGTCTGGCGGAGACATCAAGATTTGGTTGTATCCGGAGAAACCATCCAATAAAGATAGCCTCTCGGAACCAGATACTTGTTGAAGGATCTGTTCCATGGGTGGGACAGGATAATTGTCTTTGTCAGACACTTTGTTGAGGTTTCGGAAATCGACGCAAAGTCGGATTTCCCCGTTTTTCTTCCGTACTGGGACGAGGTTGGAAACCTATTGAGTGTGTCTAACAGGAAAAATTATTTTAGCACTTAGGAGTTTATTCAATTCTTTTTGAACGGTCAGTTCTAGTTTAGGATGCATTTTCCTCAATTTCTATTGGAAGGGTAAGGTTTGGGGCTTCATCGGGATGACATGCTGTATAATATTAGGATCGAACGTTTTGAGATCATCGTATGTCCATGCAAAGACATCCTTAAATTCTTTAAACAATTTAACAAAAGCAACTTTTTCTTGCTTAGAACATCCCAAGCCTAGATTGATACATTGAGGATTTTCACTAGTCCCTAAATTGACTTTTTCATAAGACAACGAGGAACTATTAGTTTTGAAATTGACCGTCTTTTTAAATTTATCTTCAAAATCATAAAACTTTTCTAATCTAACAACAGATTTGGGTATGTAATTTACCATGTCCGATAGAGCTTCAGGAGATTTCGGATCAGGTATTACCGTAAAATCGTGCAAATTGTCGTCGTGTGTGCGTTCATCTATCACTGAGCCTTGAAAGGTTTCTTCCATGTGCAGAAAGTTAATGATATGCTGATCATCGTCAAATACTCTCCAGTTCGTAATATTGTCTGGAACAGATGGTCGAAACAATAGCTCCACAGAGAATGTGTTTGGGGATAAGCCTTCTACAGGAAGAAGTTTAGAGACTACATTAGCTAGTAGATCTGCTTCAACATTATTTAATCTAGGAATGGAATTTATATTGAAAGAAGAAAATTTGTTCATTAAACTCCATACCTCAGACTGGTAACTTTTGAGATACGGGGAAAGACAGTGTATAGAATCTCTTACCTGTCTAACCACTATTTCAGAGTCGCCAAATACAACCAAGTTTTGAATGTTCATGTCCAGAGCTTTTCTGAGACCTTGCAGCAAAGCCTCATATTCTGCAGTATTGTTAGTACATTCGAATTCTAGTCTACAAGCCATTAATGTCTTGTTACCTGCCAGATCGATAATGATGCAGCCTGCACCAGCTCCTTTTTTAGACTTAGAACCGTCGAAATATAGAGACCAAATTTGATTTCCATCGGGCTCATAGGACTGTTGCGTAGAAGCTGTTGGTTGCACATATGCTATGATCTCGGACTACTGTTCTAGATTGATGATAGGTGAAGCCTCGGCCATGAAATTTCCAAAGAAGGTGTCCATCCCTTGGACTTCGAGTGAATCAGCAGGAGGTGTATATGGTTCGTTGGGATCATTTAAATCCGTGACTGTGAATTTAAGGTAACACTCACGATTCACTTTAATCTTGTTGGGCTTACCGTTCTCTGGGAGCCATAAGTGAGACCAGTCTGTTGCGAAGTAACCATGTAGCTGCTCTGACCAGTCCCTGCTCAAAAACAGACCATACGCTTCTGGAATATCCACAACGATTATATCAATAACTTGATGAACCTTAGGGTTAGACGATAATCTAATCAATACATTTTTTAGTTCGCCAATAACTTTAACATTTGTCCGATCAAGTTGTATGATTTTTAAAGTAGATGGTTCCACTTCAGCGTTAATCTTTTGGCAGACAGACCAAGGAATCACATTGGATGACGCCCCTGAGTCCACCATACAATTATGCACATTTCTGTTGAAAATCTCGAAAGTTAAAAGAAAAGGGGGTACATTCTTGCGAGTGCTAGGAGTAATAACTTGTGGCTTCTTACTTGCATTTTCTAATGCTACTTTATCCACATTATTTACATTATTTACATTATTTACAGGGACTACAGGAAGGCTTCCTTTATCTTGAGAATCAGGATTATTTTTAGTGGAAGTCTTCTGAGGAACTTTGCTTTGCACAACCTTGTTACTGCTTGAATTACCATTCTTGCCATTCTCTGAAATATTTTGCAACATCTTTTGTAACAAAAATGGAAACTTCAATAACTCATAAATAGAAATGTTAGCCCTTAACTTTTTAAGATATTCAACAACATCATAATCTAAGTTGGGGTTCACATTACTCTGTTTATTCTTAGCTGATTTAGAAGGCTTTGGAGGCGAAGTTGTGGTGTTTTCGGTAGAAGTCTTGTTTGTTGTCTTACTCCTAGTGTTATAAGGGTGAACAGTTTCGAAGTTAGCTTGAAAGAGGCTATCTGAGAAGTGTCCAAAGATGTTTGGAGAAGACTCTTCTTCTTGAACCGTTTCTTTTTCAACTACTTCCTGAGGGATATCAGGGGGTATCAAGTTATCTTGGGCTTCTAAAATTGTTTGAAGAGCACATTGCAGACTTTCTAGATTAAGGCCTTCGGTGGTTGGACGAGGTCGGTTGGTAGGAAAAGGTTTCCGGAAAGGAGGTTTGTACGGTCCTTTACTCGAGGAAGCTTCTTCAGTTGACTGTTTTAAGTCTATAACTTGATTTGATAGTTTTTGAACAACTTTGGTTAAATTTTCCAAATCAGAGTTTTCAGGTTGTGTTTTACTTTGAGTGGGTCTGGAGAGAATTTCAATCTTCTTTTTGGGAGCAGGACTAGCCTCTGTTTCGTTGTTGGAAGAGTCCTTAAGGCTAAGTATGTCTTTTTCAATCTGGGTGGCCTCCTCGAAGGCTTCTAACAACGTAGCTTTCTTAGATCGTTTAACCCAAATAGCTATACTTTGATGTAAAGCTTTAGTGTAGTAAGCTATTATAGGACTTTCAGCAGGCATAGAATCTGCAGGGATTCAGTTTTTAAGTGTTAAGAATATTTGATTAAAGTCTTTAACTTTTTCTTTTGGGTTCATTCTTAAGCTAGAAAGATCCATGACCAAGACTTCCAGAGGTTTACCGTCTCCGAAATTTTCCAAAAAGCATGACTCAAACTTTTCCCAAGACACAATAGTGTGTGGTTGTTGGAAAAAGTACCATGTGGATGCATTACCCTCGAAAGTGTAAGGGAACAACCTACAGACAACGTCTTCATGTTCAACATTGCGGAGTCTAATGGATAACATAAATTTTTTGATATGATCTTCAGCTATTTGTTTCGAATCAGGATCAAACTTGGGAAGCCATTTCTCTGGGTGCTTAGGTAAAGGATGCTGGGCTCCATGTACAACTACAACATCCTTATCAAGCCAGGGTCTAGCAGGATTGTTCTGATTTTCCATTGGGGTAGTGGGTGTGGAAGTCCGAGAAGGTGAATTGCCTTCGTGAGAAGAGGAATCTCCTCCAGAAGAGGAAGGAGATGAGGGAGGTGGTGAAGGAGGTATCCCAGATCCTCCTGCAACAAGATTTGTGATAGGATCTGTAGGATTTACAGTGAGGTTAATGTCACCTAACTATTCTCTGATATCATAGAAGTCTAAAGGTTGACCCCACGGATGGTTTGGTTGCCTAAGACGAGCTAAGACGCTATGTGTTTTAATAAGAGACTGACGGATAATCTCTTGTGTGTCACCACCTGTAGGATTAGGGGTTGCTGGCTCAACTTTAATCTGCGGATCTTCGGTTGAAGTAGTTGTTGTTTGAAGGGGAATATTATCTTGTGAACGGCTTCTAGTCACTATGGGTGAGCGATTAGGGGGTGGATGAGTCTTGCGACCGCCTCATTCCATTAATTAAGTTCGGGCCCTCCTTCTAGCGCCATTTGTTGACGGGCGAAATTGACCGTCCGTCAACTGAGAGAGTGGAGCCGGTTCGGGGTTGTCTAATAACCCAAGCCGTTTGGAATGAACCACCCTGATGGGTTTAACGGCTCCATTGGCCGCTCAAAGGTCCTAAGAAAACCAAAGAGAAAACTAATCTAACTAACTAATCTAACTAAAACAAATAAAACAAACTAAAACAAACTAACTAACAATAAATAGAACAAACTAATCAAACTAAGCTAATTTAACTAACTATATATATATATATACAAACTGCTAATTACTATTACACTAACTCTAATAATTAATTATCCAATTACTAATTAAATTATAACTTATTCACAAATATACAATATCTACAACTTGCAGATTTGAATAAAACCTGTAAAATTCATTTGATTTCTGCCCTAAGACAGAGAAAGATATTTTTTGTTGATTTTATGATTTTATGAATAAGAAATAAAACTTACTGAAATTAAACAATCTAATATATTAAACATATATATCTAACTAAAAATACTAACAAATATACTAACAAACAAATGACAAACTGACCTGGAAACGCTCCTAATTTTTCTTGTGTATGATGACTTCGAAGCTGGTCGAAGGAAGGAAACTCACACCGGTTAATACAGAAGCTTCTCGTAAACGATAGGTTGTGCTGCTCTTTGAGTTGTTTACAGGACAAACAAGACAAAAAAAAATCATAACAATTATATGATTTATAAATCTCTGCAATAAGGGAAACCTGTTATGCAAAAACTTATACTTAATAATTCAACTTATGAAGAAGAGAAATATGTCATTCACAAACTGAATCAAGTAACTGCTATGTTTTTTATACACTTGGAAGAAATCAGATATGGATTATATTGATGAAATTATATCATTTGCAAAAGACTAAGATAGCTAAAGTAGTCATTAACCAGATGCAAATTGATACACATAACATGAAACAAAATATTGATATCATGAAAAGCTAAAGCTGTAACAAAACACCAAATTCTGCCTCAGTCTGTATTAAAATTCCATATCCTTGTTCTCCCACGAATGAGGATGATCATTATTACAAAAATATTAAGTATATATAAGTTTCTCCACAGGGTAAAACTTCCCTGTGGATAGTATCAAACTGTTTACATAATCTGGGAAGATATTCCCAAAATCAACTAAACTAGGAAACTAAAATGCAAGTAAAATATTTCAAATATCCCCTAACTACTCATCAAATCCACTGCAATTTCGAATTTATCTACAATAGACCAAAAATAACAAATTAGAAAGGTATTTTATTTGCAAAACAATAAAAATCTAATCATACAGACTTAGCTACAGAATCATCTGATTCTGTAGCTAGTCTAAAATCACATACAGGATCAGAATTGAAATCAAATCAAATCTTTTAAAAGAATTAAAATCCAATTATCTTCCAATGATCATTTAAAACGAATCACTAATGATTTTATTATTAAACATTAAACAGAATCAAAAGTGGTTCAATCGAAAATAGGGGTAAGAATACTCTATTTTTCTGTTACCATAAAATCGGGTCAAACAATAACAAGACTGTTTCATATCCAAATGAAATCGATAATGAGTCATATCGTATGTGATACGATCTAATCCAACACAACCATTTTCCACTCGTTATAGCTATAATGATGTAGCAAAACATTTACATCGTTTAATCGAATACACAGATGGAAAGACTATTTCGATTATGTGTCGACGAAATCATACGTAAAAGCATCAATCCAACCAAATTTGTGATAAATTTCGATCATTGATCCTTGCGCAGTCAACAGACGCAATCTTAATAGAATCAACAGAAGTTATAATTGCAAACTGGGCAAATAATCAAAACAAATCACGACTGAGTTTAATTATAGAAATAAAACGTGAATCTGGATATAGTCAATCTCGTTCCACAAATCAAATTCAAGCAGAGTATCCATTGCAATAAGAATCCAACTGATAACATGGTGGAACTAACAGCAAACCAATGTGAATTAACCAGCTGGGTTTTTCTCATAGTCGTTATGAATTGAATCTATTCACGATTTGGGTGCATTGTACAGAGTCACATTGGAAATGATCCGAAGTGTGTTCCTGTTGGTCAAAAGTCATATGGGACATAAAGCCGTAACAATTAACCATATCAAAACTGTTGCCAATCATAGCGTATGCATCATAACCAAATCAAATCGAAATGTGATTGTGTTCAGAATTGAAACATGAGAAACAACTCCTATCTAGAATAGATACAAACGACTTCAATTGACAGCAGAGCATCCATTTTAGCTAAATTAAACAAATCAAATCCACGCCAAGATCAATCAAATCGATGAAAATCCAATCGAAGCTAAACTGGGAAAACGAAATTCCATTTAGTCAAAGCAAGGCTATCTATAGAATACATACAATGTGATAGAGCCAATCAATGCTGTAACATAGCTTATTCAAAGCCGAATTCGAATTCGTTATATAAACAAGTGATAAAATATACCTGTGTGATGACGAAGGTTGTTCAATTATGCCAACTTAGAATTGACGATAGCTGTGGCTGATTCCACATTTTTAAACAAGATGGAGCCTATCGTCCTTTATTTTTTATCAGTGGCTTGTAGCTTAGCCTTTTGACTGGTAAGCAGTGCAACATGGTCCTCCAAAGAGTGAATTCTCGACTGTAGAATCGGAACATCAAGGTAATATCTCTCTAACCATGAGCTGCATTGATCACAGGGTGGCACTGTAGGTTTAGACAGAGCATGAGAGGGTTTGGATAAATGACCGGGGGCTTCACAAGGCAGCTTAATGCCTGGGTAGTTAAGGTCGTCCTGTAGGCAGGGGGGTAGGTTTGTCACAAAGTCATACGAGGGTTCAACACACAAACCTTGCGAATAAGGGTATTCACTAGCCAATAAATGCTCCACTTCTGAATCGGAGTCCTCACTCAACATGATAGGGTTTGGTTTGACAGGAGGTTTCGGCTTGTTCCTTGCCATTTGAGAAATTAAACGGGCATTCTTTTTGCCTTTGGCGTTTACAGTGGTTTCGCCTTAGGCCTCTTGCTCATAGGCTCAGCGTTCTTAGTCACGGTGTGGGGTAGGTCGATAGGTGAGTCGGCCAAGGGTTTAGGTAACATGATGTTGTAGGGTACCGGGGGTATAGTCTTGTCCTTGCTCACCACAGGTTTGTCAACCTGTGGAGGGTTCGAATCCTCAAAATTATTCCGAGTAAGAAAATCACTCCAACATTCTCCGTGTAAACCCAAATGACAGACAACAATAATCTTAACCAGCCCATAATGAAAAAGGCTACTATCATCCTGGTTCCTTTTGTACTTCTTTGACATTTTAAACAGGATTCTATGCAAATAATATGGCATATTGAGCTGATAACCCATAAAAACCATAAGAAAACGAAGGTGGTGTAAGAAAACAAACCCGTACCGACCTTCGCAGGTGATAAACTATTTGATTATCATCAATAAATCATGCCAGCTCTTTTTAAGCATGGTCACTGGCAGACCTTTATCACAGGAGGTAACTTTACGCGACTGGAAGAGAAGTGTCCATGGGACCTCCTCTACTTTGCAATTCTTGGACCATCGTTGTCCAGTGGAATGCAAACCCGTAGCAAGATTGATAAACTATTCGTCAATTTCCAATTGAACATCGTCGACCTTGGCTCGACAACCATCAAAGTTCAGAGCAAATTGCCGAGCTACGCAGAGGTTAAAACCCTCGAATTTTTGTATAAATGGAAGCCACCCATTTTCCTCGAGGTCACTGCGGGCACTATCAAACATCAATAGAGCCTGGCTGCCATTGGGTTCAGCTCAGACAACAGGGGCCATGGTGCGAGCACATGGTAAGGGTTTGGTTCGAGTTCACAAATGCACAGGAGCAGAGTCATTCGGTCTAACAACAATGAACGATCAAAGGGGAGAGCATTAATGTGCGCATGCGAGGGTGGTGGAATTACTTACCGCCATGCATAATAGTTATGGTAAAGTACAATCGGCGAATTCCACATCTATTCAAACAATCATACCATAACTCAAAAACCAATCGTTTTCCAACCAAAGAATCAAACGGTGAGTGATATGCCAACGCGCCATTACCTATAGTTTTTCAAACCATTGAAACCAATCCCAAATGTTAACCATGCGCCATTGGATAAATGTTTAATCAAAAGTTTTAAACCATTGTGCCAATCGATATTTATAAAAATTACAAGCCAAGAGCTATAAAAAGATTATCATAAGGATCATATCATATATAAAAACAAAAATAAGTCGTGACCCCTATGCAATTCAATGACTAGGCAAGTCACAAAAATATAAATCTATATGCTCAATGCCTTACCAGTTTAATAAAGTCAAGTTATGAAATCAATATAAGAATGTCCAAATAGGCATAGCTCGAAAATCCTTTCAGCCATATAACGATAAACCAAAGGTAAGTGCCATAGAAAATATCGATAAAAAGATAACGACAATTCAAATAGTAATTGAAATGTGACCACGAAAGGAGAAGTTTTCACGCTTACAGTCATGAAAACTTAATGGAAACAAATTTGAAAGTGTCGCAAGAAATGAAAATATCGTCTATTTGAAAAATGCGATGACAATTTGAAGTTCATAAGACATAGGTGTAGGCAGCTTATAGGTTAATAGAAAAAAATGAATTGGCTGCCAACGGACACCCAAACCTTGCCATAATGTCTTCAAGGAAACCAATGATCACTTTGTGGGAAGAATTCCTTGTAGGAATAGCTTCAATCCATTTAGTAAAGTAATATGTAGCAGTCAAGATCCATCTATGTTGACCATTGGAAGCAAGATGAATTTCCCCGATTAAATCTAGGCCCCACTGCTGGAAGGGTCCTGAAGCTGCCACAGGCTTTAATGGAAAAGACTTAAGTTGCTTCTTTCTGGAGAACTTCTGACACTTTCCACAGGATCTGATCTTATAACAAACATTAGTGAACAAATTGGGCTAGAATTACCCAGCCCTGAGGATCTTGTATGCCGTGGTTCTCCAATAATGATGCCCCCCACATAACTATCGTGGAAATCAGACATAATCTTTTGGGCCTCTTGGGGGTACAGGCATCTCAAAAGCACTCCTAGTGGATCCTTCCAATAGAAAACTTGATCAACAAGGCAATATTTTATTGATTTGAGTTTTAAGGCTCTCACCTTGTTGTAAATTTTCTAGAAAAAATATAATGTCCTTGTACCAACTACAATTTGCCAGTGCATATATGATTTGATAATTTCTATAAGTTATTTCAGCCTATTGATTTTCTAAACATGAGTGGATGAAATTCACCCCCAGTGTTGAGCAATTTGATTCAACCAATAGCTTGGCTAAAACCTGGCCTTTAACCAATTTGGTAGGCTTAATATCCAGATCAAATTCAAGTAATTTAGCAATCCACTTGCTCCTTTTTCCATCTATATCAGAGTGAATAAGAATTTCTTTTATAACAGCTGATGGGACATAGGGAATAACTCTTGAATGCAGGACATAAACTCTGAAGGACTTAAGATATTTAACCAATGCATAGGCTTTCTTATCCATGATGTCATATTTTAATTCAACATCTCTCAATGCCCTACTAAAAAAGGCAATGGGCTGCTCTAAGCCTTCAACGTTCTTCTGCAATAGGACTGTTGCTACTGTATCGAAACAAACAAAGAAAGTTCTTGGAGTAGTTTGGGATGACAAGAACTGGGGCTTCAGTCAAGGTTTTATTTATCTGATCAAAATAATCATGAGACTCAATAGTCCATTTGATTTCACTACCCTTCATGAGCATGGTTGTGATACGCTTAACCAACTCAGCAAAATTTGACACAAATCTTCTCAAAAATTTATTTTTTCCCAGAAAATTTTGAACCTCTTTTTTGGATCTTGGAAGTGACAATGTTTGTATAGCTTCAACCCTATTGGAATCAATCCTTACCCCTTTAGCTGACATGATATGTCCCAACAATTTTCCTTCCTTCATGGCAAACAATGATTTTTTCAGATTCAAGGAGAGGCCAATTTTTTTGCATTTCAAGAAAACTTTTCTTAAGTGAACATAGTGTTTTTTATCAGACTGAGAGTACACTGTTATGTCATCTAAATAGATAAAAACAAACTTATCCTTCACCCCAATAAATTCTATGTCCATAGCTCATTGAAAAGTTTCCCCTGCATTCATGAAACCAAAGGGCATCTTGGCGTACATAAATGTACCCCAAGGAGTGGTAAAGGCCATCTTCTCCCTGTCTTATGGAAAACCAGAGACCTGATTGTATCCAGAAAATCCATCAACCATAGACATCTTGGCTGCTCCTGTCACCTTCTATAATATGTGCTCCATCTTGGGTAAAGGGTAATTATCCTTTTTTGAGCTTCTGTTCAGATTTCAAAAATCAACGCAAAGTCTGATTTCTCCATTCTTTTTCCTTACTAGGACCAAATTGGCCACCCATTCGGAATACCTCAAAGGAATGATAATTTTTTCATCTAAAATCTTTTTTACCTCTTTCTCCATGATAGGTAGCAACATAGGATTGATTTGCCTCAACTTTTTCCTGAAGGGTTTGGTGTCTTCTTTTAATGGAATTCTATGCTCTATAATTCCTATGTCATAAGTTCTAACATCTTCATAAGTCCAAGCGAATACATCAACAAATTCCTTCAACATCTTAGTATATTCCACCCTCTTTTCTTTTGATAGGCTGCTTGACAATTTGACGTATTTCAGATTCTTTTCAATACCCAAATTGCGCTCATTTATATCAACATCATCAATAGATACCTTCCCTTTCACTGCCACATCATTCCTGTCAAATAATCTTTCCAAATGAACTAGTCCTTTTGGAATATGATTGCTAGGAAGTTGCACAATATGATGATTAGAAATTTTATTCAGGAAAACGTCAGCATGATGAGTAATTTATGAATCATGATCCTGATCAATGTGTAATGCAGAAAACTCATCAACAGTCTCAAGGAAATTTTTAAGTTCTAAATCATCTTCGAACACCTTCCAATATTTTACATTGTCTGGTATAGAAGGCCTGTACTTGACTTCTACATCATACTTGATCTTGGGTGGTATAGGAATTATGAAGTTGCTTGTTGATACAACCAAAGAATCAACCATGGTATTCTCTTCTCTAGGAATGAATGATATGTTAAAAGCAGATAAAAAACTGTCCACCAAATCCCGCACTTCATTTCTATAAGATCTAAGCCTAGGGTGCTTTGTTTGATAAATATTTTTAATCTAATGGACTATCAATTCAACATCCCCAAATACTGATAACTCTTCTATCCCCATGTCTTTAGCTTCCCTCAACCCCAAGACAATAGCCTCATACTCTGCCACATTATTAGTAGTCTCAAATTCTAGTTTATATGACAAAGATATAGTCTCTTGAGTTGGTGAGACAAAGATCACCCCAGCACCAACACCTTCTTTGGAAGAGGCTCCATCAAAGAACATCTTCCAGACATAAGTGGTTAGAAAAATCTCCTCAGAAAAAGTAATGGATTATTTTCTAAATTCTAAAGGGTCTTTAGGAGAGTCAGTGAGCTGCAAAACACTAGATCCCAGATCTGTATCAAAGGCAAAAACAGGGTGATTTGTGGGGTTTTCTTCATCACTAATGATGTAAGCCAATTGAGCTTCCCTGTAAAGTCTTCTATGCTCTCCCCCAAAAATAGGAATAGTAGCATAGGAGAGATCCATATGCAAGGTTCCCCCAAGTCTTTTTATCCAGGACCTTGACAAGAGCATGCCAAACTTGGGGGGAACATCAACAACTACGACATCCATAAGTATACTTTTCATAGGCAACTGAAATAAGGTCACCATCATGTCCTTAATGACTCCAAGAAACTTCACTTTTTTGGAATCAAAAGAATATAAGTCATGATAAGTCTTTGTGATATCTAACCCAAGTTCATCCATAAAACAATTTGGCATGAGATTGTGGGATGCCCCTGAATCCATCAAACAATTATGCAACACCTTATCATGAATATTCAGAGATGTATAGAAAGGGGGGGATGAATCATCTATGTCTTCTATCAATGGACCCAAAATTACTGTTGGCTTTTCATCTTGCAGATTTACTGAATCAATGGCATTTGGAGAGGCTTCGGGCTGTAACATTGTGGATAGATATTTTTTAAATTCTTCAGTTTTTATCAGTTCCAAAAAAGGTACAAAATCTTTATTTTCTAGATCTCATTCTTGTATACGTGTTGAACCTACACAGAATAGATCTAGCTAGAAAATACCACACACATTTGCAGAGATAAATTGAGAGAGAAGAAGCAAGATAGAAAGAATGGAATAATTCTCATTAACTGTATTCCACACTCAAAGAGTGAATAATTTACAATAGATATAGGATACATGAGTAACTAATGAGCCATAGTGGTGGTCTAGAGTGATCTGGACACACACCGACAGTTACGGGATTGAACTGCCACCTAGTCTAGTCTCTCAGGCAGTTACGGGAGTGAACTGCCACCTAGTTGAGTTAACTAGTCAACTAGTCTTCAGTTGGTGATGATCCCAATGTTGCATGGTGACAAAACCAATGCAACATCTAAACTCAACTCAACTAGTCAAACTAAAGTGTCAATTGAAAGAGAATATTCTCTAGGTTGATAATTCTCCCCTAAAATATAGGAGACTGGATAATGACTAATAATGACTAATTATGACTAATAAACAAGGAATAACCTTAGGAAAAATAAATCCGGAATAACCTTAGGAAAAATAAATCCTAGGTGTGTGTGAAGTAACTCCAACACCCCCCCTGAACATCACTATGGTGAAAATAAAGAATGGGTCCTAGCTACGAGGCCATGTTAGGTACCCAAATACAAAAGATAAACTAAACTATACAAGGAAAGAGGGAAAACCTCATGGGAACAAACCCCCCCCTCAAATTACAACGCATAAAATAAAAAATGAGAAGGAAAAAAACAGTTGCTAAGCAACCCTGTCCTTCACTCCAAGAAGACCTCACAACTGTGCAAGTTTGTGCTCGTTGAAGATTTTGTTAAATATGTAGATGTCTGCATGGATCTGATGAAGTATATGCACCATTGATATGTCCATGCATATCCACGTTATCTTCTTGTAATGAAAAATATCCAAATAAAGTTTGGATGAAACTTTGAAAACCGTACGGCCGTTTCCTGAAAAACGCTGAAATTTTGTTGATTTTGAAACGATCATAACTTCAGTTCCAGGACTCCATTTTGGATGATTGTTTTTTTGAAATTGGATATTTTCCCAAGAGGAATTCAAATATCTAATTTTTTTATGCAAATTGTTCTCAGAAAATATCAGAATGGCATCTGATGTGAGCGACTCTCTTTTTGTCTCCTAACATGCATGCATGGTGCATGCAAAAGTTTCTGGATGTGACTCCTGATATGCATGCCATATATCTTCCACATTAATTTCAGAAAATAAATCTGAAATGGAGTAGACATCATCTTCAATTATTGGAATACTAATTTCTGCAAAAACGTTTGTAGAAGACTCTTCATAATAAGAGGCTTGTGTTGGATCATGTTGTCATTGATGCCAATGGTTTGATTGATTGATGTCATTGATTGAAGTTAAGTGATTGATTGATGTCAAAGGATTGATTGATTGATGATTGATGTAATATAATATGTATTGTCCTTGATGAGAATGCATAGATGAAGATGGATCAATGAGTTGTCATTGATACATGATGAAGATGGATCGATGTGGTTT
>ML817374.1:18680-39095 GCA_009831015.1 Picea engelmannii | reverse complement strand
CCTTCTCCATAGATCAGGGATCTGTTGATGAAAACAAGAATTCGAGCACAACTGCCTCCTAATCTCGAATGTTCCTCCCCTTATTCTTCTCAATGGGCTAACAACTGACCCAGATTAGGGAGCGCTCCTTCAGAAGGGGTCTCAGAGCGTTGTAGCGCTCCTTGGTAAGCCCTGGGGAAGCGCCAACGCTCTTAAGATGAGCAACGCTCCTCCAAAAGGGTCTGGTTAGCGTTATAATGCTCCCTAAAGCATCATAGGGGAGTGCCAGCGCTTCTGCAGCTGAAGTAGGGGAGCGTTCCCCCTCCAAACCTCCATTTCAGGGCTCCTTTCAGGTGTCAAGATTCATTTGATCCCAGTAAACCAGTTCTCCTCCTTCAAATCAGTCATGTGGGATGTCATAAGTGCCTCCTTAGTGTCGTCATCATGGCATCATGTCTGAATGTTGTTTGCGACACTAGTGATCAACTTGCGACACTTGCGAAAGTTGTAGGGAAGATGCGACACTTACGACGGTTGACAGGGACAATGCGACACTTATCCATCTGAGAAATTTTGACGTGTAACTAGGAATCACCTTCAAATTGCATGGAAGGCAAGGCCAATACCAATCAAGTTATATATGAGTGTAAGAGTGTTTTAAAGGGTCAAATGGAAAGAGACTCAAAATGATAATGTTCCAACTCATAAAACATTTCTAGCATGCACCATCAATCAAGGTCTTGGATAACTTAAATCATTAATTTGGGAGTAAGTATGAATAGAGGGAAGACTTGAATAAAAGGAATGTAGGGGCTATTGCAAACGTTAGGTCTACAAAATCCTAAGGAAGAAAGTTTCTTAACACAATATCTTCTTGAACTCAGAAACTAAGGAAGCTAAATAAACATCATGATAATATAATGATCAAACATCCACCATAACATCACCACAATCATTCATGTGAATCATTCAAAGCATGAAAATTTAGCATGAGAAGAAAATAAGATGAAAGAGAAGTTGATTTGTATTAGCCAAAATGTCTTAAGTACAATACATAGCTAGATCACAGTTACTTCAACAAAATATTACAGTCTAAGGGAGCCTTTCTCAACCATCCAAACCTAGCAAAGAAATTGATCTATCTATTTATAACAAAAGGGAGGAAACAACTGGAGGTATGAGCTGGCCTCCTTCCCTTGAAAATATCTAAACATTTATTTTATCTAACAACTTATTTAACAACCTATTCTATAAAGCAGGAAAATTTTGGTGACTAATCCAACCAAGCTTCAAACTGATTTGATTCTCTTTTGTTGCACAACTCCTATTTTTCCATGTGTCTTCTAGGAGAATGTGGTTATCCTCATGATGTTAGCTATTGTTTCTACAACATTCTCCATCATCATCTATCCAAAACGCTATTAGCTTATCCCTCCTGAATCCCTAATGTTTTTTGGTAGCCTCTTTAGGTAGCAGTTTGAGTAGTGTATTTCACAACTGGGCAAGTAGAAAAGGTAGCGCATTTAGGTAGAACCATTGTGCTGCGTATGTGTGCCAACCTTTTTTCTCTGTGAAATATTAGGTAGCACCTTTACGTAGCACCACTGTGCCGTGCCTGTGTTCCAACCTTTGTTCTATGTGAAATATTAGGTAGCGCCTTTATGTAGCGCCACTGTGCTGCGCCTGTGTGCAGGTTTATTCTCTACCATATATTGGGTAGCACCTGTAGGTAGTGCACTTTACCACTGAGGGATTTATCACTTCACAAAAGACCAAAACTTTGATATTTAAACTCTTAGAAGCATGTATAGATGACAAAGGTAATATTTGAAAAGAAGTTTACCCTCTCAAAAGGAAACATCCTAAAAAATGGGGCTCACCTTTCATCAAATATTTTTTTTACCTTGACACTTAACCTCACACTTTTTCTGGCAGAAGGAGGTTCTTCATTTGGCACAATAGGATTCTTCTTCTTAACAATGTCTGTGTTTTTTAGTGGGGATGTGATCTCCTTGACTGTTGATGTCTCTTTCTCAATGGAAGCTTCAACCAATACCTGCAAGTTTCTTTGAGCTACCTCATTTGGAAAATTCCGCAACTCTGCCTTGAGTTTCCTATTCTGAGATTGAAAACCTCTATTCTGCCTATAAAGGTTCTGGAGCTGCATGTGAAGGGGCTGGGCCTTTTGTGCTGCAAACCTTTCCAAGTCAAGGGTATGGTTGTAGCCATCCATGAGCTCCTTCATTTTCACCCTGTTAGACATGGTCTCTGTTTTCAATTGAGACACCTTTTTTCTTGCATCCCTAAGTTGCCTGATAAGTCTTTTGAAGGTTTGACTTTTAGGAGGAGCAGTGACATGCACAGTCTCAATAGGTTTTTTCTTAGTCTCCTCTTCCACCTACATGGGAAGTGCCTTCTCTACCTCAACAAGTTTCTTGGTGGCTTTGCTTTTACCCTTCTTCCTCTACACAGGGGTTTCTTCTTTTCTTTCCACAGGCTTTTCAATTCCTTTACTCTTCTTCCTCTGCACATAGAGTTTTGGTATGGAATGTTATTCAACAACTTCCCTAGAAATTGATGACCTTGTGAAAGTTCTTTTACCCTTGATTTTGACTATTGGAGGAGAACAGGGGAAGAGTAGCTTCTTCCCTTTCTTGTTTGTAGCTTTGGTAGAATAAGGAACCTCTTTTAACCCTAGTGGAGGAGGTGGTGAAAAATATGTTTGCGGGGAAGGACAAGCTTCCTCCTCAGCTCTTGTGACCTGCTTGCTGACCTCTAAAACCTGAACAGGGGCTTTGTTGCTTCTCTTCCTATTGGTCCCTGTTAAATGTTAAGCTATTATTAGGTTACCTTTCTATTTACTAGATAACTATAGCATAGACAAGATCATTGAGAGAAAAAAAATCACAAGAGTACACAAGCATTTATCCTGGGAAACCCTCAAGGGGAAGAAAACCCATCAAAATTTCCTTAATAAAGATAGAAAATACAATGCCAAGATAATGAACCAAACAACACATAAATTCCTCTCCCAAGGATGTGCCTCTCTCTCTCTCTTCCTTCTTCTAGCAACTGGTAACTACATCTTCCTTCAATACTTGTGCACTAGATGACTGAGGTGAGTGTGTGTCTAAATGAGGTGCTGACCTCTCTTATTTATACAATTTTGGCACATGTGGAAGTCTCTCTTCACTGGCAAGGCCGACTTCTTCTTCTGGGTGGTTATAACCACCTTTCATATATTTTGGGGCCTCTTTAATATATTCCAAGGCTGACTTCTTATTTAGCCTATTAGAATTAGGGTTTGACCAATCTGCAAAAGGGGATTTGGTCATTTACAATACCTGACATGATCAATCCACAAAAGGGGATTGATCTAATCAATAATAAATATATTTTATTTTTATCCACAAAAGGGGATAAGAATATTCTTTGCAGTTACAAAATATTTTAACACTCCCTCTTAACAAGAAGGATATTCTTTATCTTTTGACAGGTCACTGGATGTCGACATCAACTAGGTAGTAGCATCCACTGGATAACATCATCAATTGGGAAACATCATCAACTAGGTAATCATCATCAACTAGGTAATCATCATTAATTGGATAACTAGAGGCATCCACTTGGTCATTTGGCATCATGATCATTGACTGGCATATCTATAAATCATTGAAAGTTTTGTTCTCAAAGATACTCTTTCTTTCTTTCGTCTTCACGCAGAAGATACTTCTTTCTTATCTTCACACATAAAATATATTATCTTCACATAGAATATGTCCTATGAGTTTTTCCATTCCTTTTATGTTCTCCCTTCTCTTGTAGTCTTCTGTCTCACCCATCCAATGGGGAGGACTACTACCATAGCTTCAATCCTAGTCATCCCACATGAACTAGAGAAGCTAAGATGCTAGCCCGGGCAAGACTAGACTCCCTTTCCATGATCCATGCAGGATCATGACACAAACTTCAAGAGACAACTAAGCATTCCACATGGTCAAGGTTTGTGTTCTAGGCTACTCAATCCTTGGCCAGAGAAGAGTATTTGCTCGCTACCCCTTGGATAAACATCCACATTCCTCTCTACGAGGGTGGTCACACCCCTCTCTACGAGGGTATTCTAGCATGTCCCTAGAGTATCCAAAACTCAACACTTGGACAAAGGCCAACCTTGGAAAATTTCTCATTCCCTTTCTCTACAAAGGTCTCTTCTCTTTCTCCTTCTCTACGAAGGTCTACCTGTGTGATTGATCATTCCTTCTCTATGAAGGTATTTTATCTTTCTCCTTCTCTACGAAGGTCTAGCTATGGGATCTGAAAAAATATATTTTGGTCCAAAACCTTTCCATGGTATAATACCATGCTACCCATCTGTTGGGCACCATCCATCTACTGGATAGCTTTCATCTTGATCAAAATATCTGGGCACCATCCATCTGATTTTCTAACTGCATCAAATCATGATCCTTCATTTCTAACTCGGAGACATGGATCCCTCTTTCACCAACATAATAGCTTCTAATCATCATCCTTGACATTTTCTTCTGTAATATCTTGGGTCCCTTCTTGAGTTTGAATATTTCTTTGTTTCTGTCTTCATATTGGATCAACCTGCTCCCTCTGCATCTATAAGAATGGTACTGGAGCAACCTATAGTTACCTGCATCTCGTCCACTATATCTGAGTATCCATCTTTTTCTTCATCCTGAATATTTATGTTCTGCATCTTTAGGAGCCTCTTGATCCTATATAAATACTGGATATTGTCTGGTCTTTATTGACTATCACCATATCATACGTCCTTCTCATGTTGTCTTCAAGTCACAACATAAGTTCTTTCTTCTGAGACTTGTAAACTTAATTACAATATGCTTTCTTTGTCACTCTCATGAGTGATCATAGCTAAAATAAATATTTTATCTCTTTTTTCATCCTCTTCTTTGATACTTCCTTCATAAGTTTGCATAGACATCGAAATAAAACGAGGTTAATGAACATTCTCAGAAAAAACTAACTTGTAATGATAAAGTATTAAAGTAAACAAGATACTAACAATAAACATGAATACTTATCTTTTTTGTGTGTGTGGGGAGGCTCCATGGACTCCACCATTTGCTATCTTTCTTCAAATCAACTATCTTCAACTTAAAGCACATAATCCTTAATTTATACTAAAGATTTCTTTGAGGGAGGAGATTCCTCTTCCTCTGCCACATGTGATTGATGCTTTCTTTTCCCTTTTCCTTGAGGATAGTCATAGGAAAAGTGTTCCAACTTTTGACAGTTGTAGCATCTGATATTTGAAACATCTCTCTTCTTATCTGGAACTCTTATGGAGTTAGCTTCTTTATTGTTCCTCCTGAAGGAACTTATTTTGTTCTTTTAAACTGTAAGAGCTTCCTCTTCATCAACAATTAATCTATTTTTTTGGTATGAAATTCTATATTTTTCATGTGTGCAATCTGCCCATAACTTATCAAACTTGGGTAACTTGCTTCTTGCACACACTCCTTGTACAAAAGGAATCCAAAATTTTGGAAACACATTTAGGGTTGTGGTTACAAGTTATTTGTCACTAATGCCATATCCAATAGCTGTAAGTTGATCTCTAATCTGAGAAACTCTCATAAGATAGGATGTGACAGATTCTGAGTTGTCCATCTTCATATTACGAAGCTGATTTCTTAAGGCAAGAATCTGTCTAATGTCTTTGCTTTCATATAACCTTTTGAGTGCTTCATACATTTGATTTGTTGTCTATAGTTTGGATATATGAGGGATCAAGTGATCTTTTACTGAATCTAACATGATTCTCTTTTCTTTCTTTTCATTCTTCTTATGCTTTGTCTTTTTCTCTTCTTCATCTGGTTCTGGTACACCCACTGTAACATGTTCTAGGAGATTATTCTCGTATAGAATCATATGCAACCTATTCTTCCAAGATCTAAAGTTTCTAGATCCTTCCAACCTGTCTTCTACCCTCATGTCGGTAGCCATTCTTTCTTGCAGTAGAAACCCTAGCCCTTCGGGCTATAGAAATAATAAAAAATCAAACTACTTGGATCTGAAAACTGAACTCACCAAAAGATGCGTTGGATTGAGGCAAGTAGCCTAGTGTGTTTAGATTTCAAAAAATCCAACTTTTACCCCTCCAAACTTGATCTGCGGATTTCTAGACTGGTGCTTCTGATTTTCTGTTACTTTGTGAAAACTAGGGTTTCACTTTCTGGGAGATCTAGCCACTGAAAAAGTGCATTGAGGATGCCAAAATGTTCCTTGAGGTAGGACACACCTTTCTAGATGGATTTGGGGCTGAAATTATTCTTCAATAAAAATCCCTAATTTGCATGTACGACAACAGTGACATTTTTCTTTTTCCTATGAAAGATGATCTCTTCAGCTTAGCTCTGATGCCATGTTAAAGTTTAAGCTATTATTAGGTTACCTTTCTATTTACTAGATAACAATAGCATAGAGATGATCACTAAGAGAAACACAATCACAAGAGTACACACGCATTTATCCTAGGAAACCCTCAAGGGGAAGAAAACCCAACAAAACTTCCTTAATATAGATAGCCAATACAATGCCAAGATAATGAACCAAACAACACATAAATTCGTCTCCCAAGGATGCACCTCTCTCTCTCTTCCTTCTTCCAAAAACTGGTAACTGCAACTTCCTTCAATACTTGCACACTAGATGAGTGAGTTGAGTGTGTGTCTAAATGAGGCACTAGACTCTCTTATTTATACAATTTTGGCACGTGTGGAAGTGTCTCTTCACTGATAGGGTTGACTTCTTCTTCTGGGTGGTTATAACCACCTTTAATATATTATGGGGCCTCTTTAATATATTTCGGGGCCGACTTCTTATTTAGCCTATTACAATTAGGGTTTGACCAATCCGCAAAAGGGGATTTGGTCATTTACAATACCTAACATGATCAATCCACAAAAGGGGATTGATCTAACCAACAATAAATATATTTTATCTTTATCCACAAAAGGGGATAAGAATATTCTTTATAGTTACACAATATTTTAACAACCCCTTCTTTAATAGCACTGGTGGGTGATAAAGGACTTGCATTCTGTGATTGAGGAGTTGATGCTAGATCCAACTTGAAATGACAAGTAACAACAAAATTCTCCCATGAAATCTCTTTCTTACCCAATTCCTCAGAGACTAGCATTCTGATCAATCTAGAGTGGATAGAATCCACATCTTTAGATTTGGATTGAATCCTATCTGACATCTTACCTATGCTCCTCAATAAGTAATAGGGAATATTCATCTCAACTTTACCAGTAAAATGTAACAAAATCCTTATGTGGTACTGGTACAATGTGTTAAATCTCCCTTCACGTGTAAAATATCTCTGGATGATCTTCAAAATTCTGTCAAACTATTCAATCAATTGACCCCTTGACACACCTTTAGATAAATCACTAGCTTGATGTTTAGGTTTAAAGAGATCTTTAGCATAGGATGAACTCAAAGTGGCTTTGAACCAGTTTTCACCTGTAATGGGTGTTCCTATTGCAGCTAAGATAGAGGCTTCAATCACCTCAAATTCCAAATCCCCAACCTTGGTTCCCCTACCATCAAAGTGTGATACAAGATGTTTTGTCACCTCTGGATGGCCTCTCTGCATATTCTGGTAGAAAGAGAGGCATCCCACTCTTTGAAAGACCTCCCTTGCCATGGGATCTATATAAAAGAGATGCATGTCCACAGGTTCTGTCCTAACCACCTTGCCACCTTTGTGTGTCTTCCTCGATTGAGGAGTATCCATGGCTTAGAATGAGAGCCTTTAAAGGCTGATGGGATAGTAATAAACAGGAAGACTTTAAATTGGGCTTCAAATGTACAAGGATGACCCTTTTAAATAGGGTGGTGCTGGTAAGCCAAGTTTTGACTGTGGGAATGACACCCTTAGATTTGTACATGCATTGAAGGTTTAAATAATGAGAGGGTACTCCTGTAATTTTCCTTTTGAAACTGGGAAGACACACTCAACTTGAATAACAAAGGAAGAAGGGGAGACACAGTATGGTTAAGAAACACCTTTGTGTAGTGTGATGTGTATGCAGAGGATAAACTGTAAGCTCAATGGCTATGGAAGATGGGTGTTACAGAATTTGGCGTATAAGTGTGAAGTTCATAGGTTTGAAATGAAAGGAAAAGAGAAAAGGGTGCGAGGAAAAGTCTCTAACAATTTGCAAGCCCGATAATATAGACTCTGAGTGCTAATTATCTGTGAAAATTAATGTGCAGAGGAGGTAACGCAGGATACCTGTGGAGTAAACACCTATTTGAATCTTCAGTGAAATATCAGGGTGAAGTCACGAACTTTCTGGCCTCCAAATCTACTACAACATCAGATATGGTTATAATGTTGTCACATGTTCAGAACTTGTGAATCTGTGCAGCGCAACACTGTTGAGTTTTTCAAAATTAGAAACCGTTACTAGGGATCGTAAATGAAAGATATTGAAGGCATCCTTTAACTAACTTCTGGCAATGAAAACATGGAACATGGCATCAGTCCTGTGGAAATCATGATGAACAGGTAAGGTGCTACAGAACCACCTAATGAGTGAGTAGCGCTCTAGTTTGAAAATTGATTGGACAGGTAAGAAAGGAAAACAAGGCATGCTCACAAGGTCATGGGTGAGGGGAATGGTGTGTCTCATCATTATAGTCATGGGAGGGGAGGGATCGATCCTAATGACACATCGTGAAGGGGTCCAAAAATTTAAGTCATGAACTAACAAGGGTTTAAGTCCAAAAAATCAATTTGAGGATCAAACATGAGCTATGAATGAAAATTTTATTTATCTAAGGGGACCTAACAAACATAACTTTAAAGGGATGAAAATTAAAAAATTAAAATCTAAGGCTTAAAAAAGGATTAAAATAAACTAAAAGACCCAAGGCAATTTAGTGTGATAACACAACCAATGTTCAATATTCCTCTGAAATGGATCGAACTTTGACAAAAAAATGCACCTAGTCTATGAGATAGTGCGCCAACTTGTAAGATGTGCATTTTTCCTGTAAAATAGTGCTCCCTTGATGGAGAATACTCACCCCAACTCTAAAAACAAGTCTTCCACTTCCTTAATTCTCTCCCACTAGAAGTTGATGTGCCCAAGAGGTATGTAGGCTACCTCAAACCCAATCACTTAGCCACCTGAGCCAGAAATTCGCCCCACACATAGTAAATGACCAGCAGGTAAAGGATTAGTCCCCTTTCTATTTAGCTCAACAATGTAGGTGCTTAAATCAGCCCCCAATAAATTGTACGACCCAACCACAATGGAAACTTGGTCCGGATCTAAGATGGACTTCTCAGCAGAGGGAAACACGTTGTTATGAAAGAAAATATAACCCAACAGCAAGGAAAACACATCCTGGGTGAATAAAATCGACTTCAACAGTAGAAAATGACCCAAACTCAGCCTTTATGCTCATAAAAATTGCTATACTCAAGAGATCTTGACCTCCCAACTTCACCAACTCTCCCAACATACAAATATAATCACCCCCATTAAGAGATTCAAATTCCATCTTTTCATAAACTTGGATTCAAATGGGATTCCGACCCACTGCAGAAGTAAACTCAATCGACCAACCATATTTGACCCCCCAATAGCTTATAAATCGTGCCCAACCACCTCAGAGAACAATCTAGATGAGTATGAGCGGTCCCCACTCTGTAAACTTGGCCAGAAGGAGCGATTTTGTCCCAGAAAGAATGGGTCGACCCCCACTCTAAAGATCATTTCCCAGAACAGAGGAAACTTGTCCTCTATTAAAGAGATAAGACCCAGTTGTTGCTACATAATGGATATCCGACCTCTCTTCACTTAAATTTTCTATCAAATGGAAGTTACAATATTTGGAAGACTCAATTCTGCTACCAAATGGAAAATAAGATTAAGATATGCTACCAAATCGAATATACAACTCTCATCAACCTTAAAAATGAAACCACTAACCAAAACAATAACTCAGTCCCAATGAAGCATGCTAAAGAAATTTCAATGATTTTTGTTATTCAGAAATAACCTTGATGATGGCCCTTTGGTAACCTTTACAGCTATCGAATATCATGCTCTGATACCATTGTAATATCCCCAATAGTGCTAGACAAGGATACCATGGATTTCTAGGCCATTAAATTATTTTTCTTCACAAACACTTAGCATTCATTTCACTGGGAAAAAATAGATACACATGGAATAGAAGAGAATCATGGGGTATTTTATTATGAATGAAGATCTGAATACAAAAATCCAATGGCTTCTATGGTAGTTGTTGTTGGATTACTTAGAGGGGGGGTGAATCAGTAATAGAGAAATTCAATCCTTTTTAACCATATAATCTAGGTGTTATATCAATGAAGCATTATCATCCAATAACTACATAGTAAATAAGCAATGAACAAATGAACAAACATACAAATACACAGTACACTAGTGTTTTACGTGGAAACCCAAATCGGGAGAAAACCACAGAATGATTTTCTTATATGTCTTGAAGAATTACATTCATTGGAAGCACCAACTTCCTTTGTTTTTCAGCTGCAACTAGAAGGAGGCTCCAACCCCCTAGTTTCTCAGGCTACAGCCTGAGGGAATATCCAACTCCCCAATTCTCTAGCTACAACCAGAAGGAGGCTACAAACCCCTATGTTCTCTGGCTACAACTGGAAGGTGGATACAACCACATGTCCTTGCCCCGTCCTGCCACCCTGAAGTAGAAGTAGAATGATGGAACCACTGTCAACCTGTCACTGTGAGATATACTGTTGTAAACCTGTACCATAAACAAGTGCATCAACCATGCACCGACCTATACCAAATAACCTATAATAAAATTGTACCATAAAAAAGTGCATCCAACCATGTACCAAATATGTACCAATCATGTGTCAACTACTCATCAACTATGACTCATCAATATGCACCAACATCATCAACTATACACCTCATGTATGTGCCAACTCATCAACTATTTGTCTCAACCATGTACTCAGCATGTACCTCAACCAAAATCCCTCATCAATTTCATCATCCAAATTTGATTTGTAGCTCTTTAATAGACCTGGTGTATATGATCACATTCCTGCAACCCTTCCTTAACTTCAACAACAAGAGGCTAGCATTTTCATCAATCTTTTCTTTAGTCTCACATGCCTAGTTTTGGATTAGTCAACAACCTTAAATTGAAGTAATCATAACTTTGTACCTGTAATGTATAAAGATATGAAACTGATACACAATGTTCTTCAGTGTGTTTTGTGAAATTCCTCCAGGTGTCACTACTTGGAACCTCTCAAAAGAGGAGTTATAGCAAAAATGGCATACCTTGCTGAATTATGTCTTATTCAAGAGAGCGAACTTGTAGAGCATGTCCCGCACATAATATTTGTTGAAATGATGTGACACTGTTACAAAAAATACTAAAGACTATACCCTAACTAAATCATTTTGTTTCACTGAATTTGGATCTGTTATGAAGAAGTTATGACGTTTTTACCCGAAACACCTGTTTTTGACTAGTTTCAGGACTAGTCACAACCCTATTTTCCACATAGTGTAACTCCAAAAATACAATGACCCACAAGATGAATTTTTTACCACAGATACTTGGATATGTTGTCTCAATGTAATAGAAATTTCACGTTCTGAATCATTATAGAAAAAAAGTTATAGCGAAAATGGTGAGATGACCTGTAAATAACATACCTTAGAAAGCACCATCAAAAGAATTTATCCTTCCTTGCATTTCGGCCTTCTTTTCTTAACCTTCCCTTATAATTTAGTCTTATATATCCTTGGTTACCTCAGACACCTATAGATATTCAATATTCTCAAGTGTGATTAAAATGAGAGAGCCTTGCCTCTTATTTATACTCTCCAAGTAGCTTCCTTAAAAACATCTTCTAGGTCACTTGGCCCCACTTAAATTTATTATTGAAATAATTTGTTTTGTATTCACTTTGAATTATAATACACTCATTAATTCACTTTATTATTTACCTTTTAAAATCTCTTAAACCACTTTGACTACTTTGACCTTTTGGTGCTTCTAGATGACATATGAGGGTCGTCCAACTTCGTAAGGCCATAACTCTCAAATCATGAGGAGTTATGTGATGTTCCACATACCACTAGAAATGGAATGACATGTACTATCCATATAGAATATTATTATCTAAAAATATATCATAACTCGTACCATTATCCATCAAACAAACATGGGTCCATTACACAAGCCTGGGGTCTCCAACTTCTCATGGACATAACTCTCTAACCGTGAGGAGTTATGTGATGTTCCACATACCACCAGAAATGGAATGACAAGAAATATTCATCTAGGATCTCATTATTCCACAATTGAGCACGATTTCTCTTACTCCGCAAAGCGTCTTCCCATGAGGGATTTCACCATAAGGGGACCACTTTGGAGTTCATCCATATTTACTTCTTATCAACCATGACAAGACAATAATGAGTCATCTTTACATAAAAACATATTGGGTCCATTACCCAAACCTTTGTACTGCAGGGATTTCTTGAAGGGTTGACATCAATGATAACCAACCTTAATCAACAACTACAATACATCAATAGAAAAACACAAAAAGATAGGCCAAAACCTAGAGGATGTCACGGTCACCACACAAAAACCTTATGAATCTGCATCTCCAGACTGACATCAAACCATAGATAAAGTGCAGTTGAAGATCCTAGATGGATCCTCCTCTTTTTTTAACTAGGGTGGATGGTTTTACCATTGAAGAAAAACTACCATGAGAGGGTTTTTCCAAAACCCTAACTAAAACATCGGCTCACCAAGCACTCCATGAGAAATAATCACCAAATCTAATACCCCAAATGAATTTCTCTTCTCTCATTTTAAAGGCTCATTGGATCTTTCTATAAAGATATAACTTGTCCTTCCTAAAGCTTCTAGAAGATAACTTTTTAATAAAGTGACTTTATAATGTTTATCTTCCAATTAAGCCACTTAAAATTAAATAACAATTAATTAAACAATAGTTGTCAAATTAAATTTAGACAACATAACCAAATAATTAATTAAACATTTCATTTTTATAAGCCCACCAAAAATGGGACATTACACTGCATAAACCCTAAAAGGTTATGTAATCCACCTTGTTGGAGGACGTTGGGCAAAGTAATACCATCTATGAGCTCTCCCTAGGAGGGCACAACTAGTCCCTTGATTAGAATTATGCAATTTGAAGTTTGAGAAATTAGGGTTTCTTCATAAAAACCTAAGTTGCAGTACCAACTACAGTTGCAATACCAGTTGCAGTTTCAATATCAGTTGTAGTTACAATACCAATTGTAGTTGCAATATCAGCTGCAGTTGTAGTGCTAGTTCATTTGTGCTAGTTACTTCATGCGAGTTGCAACACTAGGTGCAGTGCCAACACCAGTTGTAGTGAAAGTTTTTGTGAAGTGTTGGGATGCATTTTTATTGTCCTAGTGTGCCTTACCCTAGAAAATCCCCAACTACCTTTATATTACAAGTTGGAGAAACTTTGAATTTTTAAAGGTTCATTATTTCTTGTCACTACTACCGAATGGTACCACCACCTACCGATACTGTCATAGGTATGTACTTACATATATTTAACTGTATCATTATCTTAAGGGTATTTGCAGGAGAAGGGATATTTTGTCCAAACAAAAATCATAGAGCTAGAAGGATCTCAGATCCAACACATTCAGAGGAACAATGCACCCCATGTTTGATCAATTTGATATGCCTCTATTTGTTATGGAATTGTTGTGATCTTATAATCATCTAGGTTGTATTTTGATATGTTGAAGTTACGACTATCATACTAACCATTGGTAAAAATTAAAGTCAAAGTATTAGATTGATTAAGGTTGAGATTATAGAGTTTATTCTCTAACTCTAATTTCTGTCAAGAAAGAATATTATCTTAGTATAGAGGACAGGTTGAAGAGAATACTTGTCATATTGGTGAAGGAGACTCTGAATAAAAACAACACACTCATTCTTGAGGACAAGATTCCAGGTACCAGGTTTGATTGATTAAATTAATAAGATTCAAATTTTGACATGTCAAGTTTGATAACTGATAAACACTATAGTTGTGATAACAATCTTTGAAAAGTTTTATTATTGAATACTTGGTAGCATGTGAGAAATATTGAGATAATTTCTTATTTTAATTATTTACTAGATATAACTAACATCTCCTCTAGGAGAAACTTCTTGTTTTGTTTCCAGGTTACCATGGAGGAATGATTGATCAAAACACTAGAAGAGTGTTGCTCTCATTTCTTATTATTTCATTTCTTACTTTTGGCTCTCGTTTCAGGAATGTCACAAGTGATAGCTATGAAGGAGCTATTGTGACGATTGTTCTCACTATTGTTTTTTTTTATTATCATTATAAAGAGTATTATTCTTTTCTATTGTTTCTCTCTTGTTGTTCTTGTTCCGGGAAGGTCACAGATGATAAAATTGAGGGAGATATAATGATGGTTGTAGGAGGTAACATATTAGATGAGACATGGAGCAGACTATCCAAGTTGTATACATGACCATATACATCCATGTATAGAAGAATAAGAAGAAGAAGAAGAAGAAGAATAAGCTAATTTTGTTAGATACATAACATCTCATATGGAGACATATAATCAGGAGTAGAAGGCTCCAAAGATGACAGAACAAATCCCTCTAGTATAGTTTATCACTCTTCATATTATCAGTAAAAGTTAGTAGAGCTAGAAGGGCCTACCCAAAATCAATGCAATAACCAAGAAGAGACTAGCATGGTCCCATAACACTTTGCAAGATGAAAAACCATATAACATTGATGACCCATATTAGAGGAAGCAGATGGATCTAAAGATTAAATAGACTCAGAGGGATTCAAGGTTCAAACGGAGCATGAAGACTTAGAGTGAGACTGATCTCAGAGAGGATCAGATGGGAAAAAGAGATGTCTTCCAGGACTATCAGACAAATGCCATGAGTTGAGAAGACTAGATCATAGCTTCAGATACTTCTAGGAGATGTGAAATATCCTGGGAAGATTCCCTTGTTTCGAGGAGGAAGCTAGTTAGAAGGAATGGGATATGGATTTTTCCTTAAGACCAGAAGGGAAGTCAGTGGTGACTTCCAAGATTGATCTAGCAGACCAAGCATGTTGCAGATAACAGTATAAAAATGTACAAAGCCTTATTTGTGTCCAGAGGATTCTCCCATAAATAGGGACAAGACTATGATGAGACACTTGCTCCAGTAATAAGAAGAAGTATATATAGAACAACCATGATCTATTACAAGAGGTCGATGTAGTTTTATATTCAGAGGGAGAAAAATGATTTGTTATCGTGATGGAGTAGAGGATATACTCTCAAAGTTCAACAACTACAGTGAGAATGGAGCAGTTATTCTCAGTTTCAGAAAAATTAGTTGCAAGTGAAGAGTCCCAGTTCTAGAAGGAACAATTGAAGAGAGTAGAGGACATACTCTCAAACAGTGAGACAAATAGTTCTTTTCGAAAAGCACATAAAGCCAACAAATGATTTATCAGATTGAGTTGTAGCTGAGAAAGTGTACCAATTTGGTACAATTTGATGTGAAGTTTTGGTTCGTTAATATATTTGAAGAACACGAGGACAGTTACATGTTTTGTAGTGAACACATTGAGTCAATACATGATTGAGCCTAGACATGTTCACCTGATTATGGAAAAATGGTATAATGGGTATAATTGGTTATGGACTCAGATATATCTCAGATTGGGAGATAATATTGCAAGGCTACATAGATTTAGATTGGGTAGGTAGTGTCACATACCAAAAAATTACATCCAGATGTTGATTTAGTATGGGATCAACTGTGATATCATGGATTAGTGAGAAGTAGACCTATATGGAACTCAGTTCCACAGAGGCAGAGTATGTGACATCATGGTCAACTTGTAGTGAAGCAATGTGGCTTCAGAAGTTGATTACATAAATTGTTTGATCTTGAGTTGGAGAAAACTTGTATCTTTTATGACAACCAGAGTTGCATAAATTTGTTAGTGAACCCAGAACATCATGACAAGTCCAAGCATATTGATATCAAATACCACTATGTCTGGGACATGGTACAGAAGGGAGCAGTAAGACTCCAGTATATGGCCACCAAATAATAGGTAGCATATGTGTTGACCAAGACCCTGTCCAAATTTAACTTTGAGTATTTCAGAGACCAGCTTGGAGTAATCCAAAAAGACTTCTCTAGTAGTGGGAAGTGATGTGTTCTCCAATAGCGGGAAGTGATGTGTTTCCCAGTAGTGGGATGTGATGAGATCCCCAGTATCGGGAAGTGATGTGTTCCCCAATAGAGGGAAGTGATGAGATCCCCAGTAGCTGGAAGTGATGTGTTCCCCAGTATCAGGAAGTGATGTGTTCCCCAGTATCGGGAAGTGATGAGATCCCCAATAGAGGAAGCTACCCCAACACAGGTTGGTTACCCCAACGTAGGCTGGTACACTACTCCAGCGTAGGTTGGTAACCCTAACGTAGGATGGTATGCTATCCCAATGTAGGTTGGTAACCCCAACATGGGCTGGAATGCTACCCCAATGTAGGTTGTTAACTCCAATGTAGGCTGGTATGATACCCCAACGTAGGTTGGTAACCCCAACATAGGCTGGTATGCTACCCCAATGCAAGTTGGTAACCCCAACGCAGACTGGTATGCTATCCCATTGCAAGTTGGTAACCCCAACTCACACTGATATGCTACCCCAACACAGGTTGGTAACCCCAATGCAGGCTGTTACGCTACCCCAACGTAGGTTAGTAACCCCAGCGTAGGCTGGTACGCTACCCCAGTGCAGGTTGGTAACCCCAACGCACACTGGTACGCTACCCTAGCGTAGGTTGGTAACCTCAACGAAGGATGGTACATTACTCTAGTGAAAGTGCAGAACTTCCTATGATATATAGATCTGTGACTAACAACAAGACAATGACCAAGTATGCAGAAGCAAAAAAGTAGTGATGATTATCGTGACACGAAGAATACCTTCCTTGCTAAGAGGGAGTGTTGAAGATTGAGTAGCTTCGAAAGATATCCTTATTGTATTTGACCAAGACAAACCCTAATGAATATTATTATATTATATATTTTAATTAGGCCCTATTGTTCCTTGACAATTAAATGTAAATAAAAGGACAAAGTGACAGGTTGGACTAGACCTAATTTAGGGAGGCCAGACTACTATTTATAAAGGAGGATAGCACCTCATTTGGAGATACACACGCTATCTCTACAACCATGAAGAAGTGCACAAGTCTTGGAGGAAGAAGCTAGTACATCTAGGTGTGACGTTGATGAGGGTTTTGGTCTATCTCTTGGATACATCTTTGATAACTAGTGCACTACCCTTTCCTAGTGAAAGGTTAGAGGAGGATATTCTTCTTTTTTAGTTCTCTCTTGGAGAGATGCATTGTTCTTGGTTGGTGAATCTATATTGAGGAAGTTTGTTGGGTTTTTCCCCTAGAGGGTTTTCCCATGGTAAATCTTGTGTATGTTGTGAATGTTATTCTTTCAGTGATCCTTTATATGAAGTCATTGTGCTAATGGTTTATAATTAAAACAAAACTAATATAATTAATTTCTTAAGATATAAATTCAACATCCCCTTCCTTACACCCTCAAATATGTATTTAAAAGAATCAACTTGTCACTGTCACGGTCACTGTTACTTTCACTGTCACTCTCTTTGTCACTATCATTGATACATCATTATCATCAAATTGGGTCCACATAGACTGCCATTATCACTGTCATTGTGTTGACGGGTGAAATTGACCGTCCGTCAACTGAGAGAGTGGAACCGGTCCGAGGTTGTCTAATAACCCAAGCCGTTTGGGATGAACCACCCTGACGGGTTTAGCGGCTCCGTTAGCCGATCTAATTCCTAAGAAAACAAAAAAGAAAACTAATCTAAAATAACTAATCTAACTAAAAATAATAATTAAAACAAACTAATAAACTAATCTAACTAAAATTAACTATTAAAACAAAATAAACAAATCTAACTATTCTATATATACAATCTACTATCTAATACTATACTAACTCTAAGGAACTAAATATCTAACTACTAACAAAAATAAATCTTATTCACAAAATGTACAATATTAACAATTTACATATTTGAATGAAAACCTGGAAAACTCATTTGCATTCTGTCCTAAGACAGTGAGAGCTATTGTTTTTTTATTTTATAATTTTATGAAAAGAAATAAAACAAAAACTAACTAAACTAAACAACTAATATACTAACTCTAACTACAAATCTAAACTACACATATATCTAATTAAACTACTTAAATTTTACTAACAAATTAACTAACGAATAAATCACAAACTGACCTGGAGAGACGCTCCAGGTTTGTCCTATATGAAATGATCGTCTTAGCTGATCGGAGGGAGAAAACCCGCACCGAATTATCCAGACACTCCTTGTAAACAGAAAGATGCAGTGCTTTTCAAATATGATTATAGGACAAACAAGACATAAAACATTTACAACAATCTCATGATTTATAAATCTTCACAGTTAGATAAATCTGTATGTAAAGACTTATACAAAAATGATTCAATTGATGAAGAAGAGAAATCTGTCATTCATTAACTGAACAAAATAATTGTTGTATTTCTAAGTATTGAAAGAAATCAGATATGGATAGCACATTAATCAAATCACATCATCCTGCAATAGATTATGATAGCTAAAGTAGTCTATAATCAACTGCAAACGACATGCATAAACTTGAAACAAAAACTTGATATATTGAAAAGCGAAAGTTGTAACAAGACATCAGCTCTTGTTCCAGTTTGTATTAGAAATCCATAGCCTGGTTCTCCCACAAGTGAGGATGCTCCTTATTACAAAAAATAATAAGTATTTAAAGACCTCCTACAAGGTAAAACATCCCTGTAGAAGTTATCAAAACTGTTTACATAAATCTGGGAAAATATCCCAAGTCTAACTAAACTAGGAACCTAAAATAAAAACTATATCACACAAATATCTCCTAGACTATCCAGCATGCCCAATGCAATTCGAAAGTACTTGAAAGGGGTCAAAAAAGGACAAGTTAAGGGGATATTTTGTTGATAAAATCAATAAAAATCTAATCCTAAAGACTAGCTACAGAATCTTGTGATTTTGTAGCTGGTCTAAATTAGACACAAAATCAGCATTAAAATCAATTCAAATCTTTAAAGAATTAAAATTAACAAGTATCTAATAGCTATTTGAAAGAGAAACGAATTATTCAAATTGAAATTGTTATACTAATTTGAAATCAAACAAGACTAAGATCAATCAAATGACTACATAGATGTGTGTACTATGTTTCATTTGTTGTCACAAAATTGGGTAAACGGAATCATGTTGGATAACCGACAGGAATGAAATCGATTCATAACCAATTGAAAACGATACAGTTAAACAAATCATAGGCACTCGTTTATGCTTCCTCATCAACAGGAAACACGATCAAATCCATACGAAAACAACAAGATCATTTTTAAATTGATATAACTGTATTAACATAAACCAACGATCCATGCCATTAGTGAATCAAATCAAAACTGGTGTGTAAATTATCACAAACGAAATCATAACAGGATCAATCAGCTGATAACATGATGTGTTGGATTCTTCCAATCGTTTATTATTGCCAATTGGGGCAAACAAAATCGATTGACAGTTAATGAAATCATCATTTGAATTCATTTCAAAACGAACTATTAACCGAGTTTCATCATACGAATTCAACAGAGGTAACATAGGTCGATCTGGGTTAACAAACTCGTTTTGAAAATTGAAATCAACAGAGCAGCATGAAGTCTATTTTCAATACACATCCAACTCATGAAACAATCATCCTAACTCAAAATATGCAACAATCCAATCAAAACAAGAGCGAATCGAACAGTTGGTGTTTGACATAGTCGCTGTGAATGAAAACAGTTCTAGGATTTCGGTGAAGATATCTTTTGCACAAGCTAAATGAGAATATCATTTCCATACAAAACATAGTCGTTCTTTCAAAATCGAAGTCGAACAGAGTTGTATTCCTGATTTAGAAGATTACATCTCATAGTATATTAAAAAATCATAACAATCAAACTCACAAAATCGTTCCAAAATCGCACTATAAATCAGAGCCGATATAATCCAACCATAATGAAATCATACCAAATCAAACATGGTCGTGCTCTAATTTTAGCATGAAAATCTCCTGTACAGATTAGATACAAACAAAATTCGAGCGAAAGCAAAAAACCATTGATCATATCAACTCAACAGACAAACAAATCAAACCCAGTGAAAAC
>ML817374.1:0-11007 GCA_009831015.1 Picea engelmannii | reverse complement strand
AACAGACCATACACTTCTGGAATATCCACAACAATTATATCAATGACTTGATGAACCTTGGGGTTAGACGATAATCTAATAAGCACATTCTTTAGTTCGCCTATAACTTTAACATTGGTCCGATCAAGTTGTATGATTTTTAAAGTAGAGGTTTCAACTTCAGCATTAATCTTCTGGCATACAGACCATGGCATCACATTGGATGACGCTCCTGAGTCTACCATACAATTGTGCACGTTTCTATTAAAGATTTCGAAAGTTAACAAAAATGGAGGTACATTATTGCGAGTACTAAGAGTGGTAGCTTGCGGCTTTTTACTCGCAGTTTCTAAAGCTACTTTATCTACATTATTTACATTACTTACATGAATGCTTCCTTTATCTTGAGAATCAAGATTGTTTTTAGTGGAAGTCTTCTGAGGAACTTTGTTCTACACAACCTTGTTACTATTAGAATTACCATTTTTGCCATTCTCTGAGATATTCTGTAACATTTTTTGTAGCAGAAATGGAAATTTCAGTAACTCATAAACAGAAATGTTAGCTCTCAACTTTTTAAGATCTTCAACTAAATCATAATCTAAGTTGGGGTTCACATTACTCTATTTAGTTTCAGTTGGTTTAGATTGCTTTGGAGGAGAAGTTGTAGTGTTTTCGGAAGAAGGTTTGTTTGATGTCTTACTCCTAGTATTAAAGGGATGTACTGTCTCGAAGTTATCTTGAAAGAAGCTATCCGAGAAGTGTCCAAAAATGTTTGGAGAAGACTCCTCTTCTTGAACTGTCTCTTGTTCAACTACCTCCTTAGGAATCTCAGGAGGCATCAAGTTATCTTGGGCTTCTAGAATTGTTTGAAGGGCACATTGCACACTTTCTAGATTAAGGCCTTCGGTGGTTGGATTAGGTCGGTTGGTAGGAAAAGGCTTTCGGAACGGGGGTTTGTAAGGCCCTTTGCTCGAGGAAGCTTCTTCGGTCATCTTTTTTAAGTCTATAACTTGATTTGACAGTTTTTTCACAACTTTAGTTAAGTTTTCTAAATCAGTGCTTTCAGGTTGTGTTTTACTTTGAGTGGGTCTGGGGAGGATTTCGATCTTCTTTTTGGAAAAAGAACTAGTCTCTGTTTTGTTGCTAGTAGAGTCTTTAAGACTAAGTATGTCCTTTTCAATCTGGCTAGCCTCCTCGAAGGCTTCTAACAACGTGGATTTCTTAGATCGTTTAACCCAAATAGCTATACTTTGATGCAAAGCTTTAGTGTAGTATGCTATTATAAGACTCTCAGCAGGCATGGAATCCATAGGGATTCAGTTTTTAAGTGTTAAGAATCTTTGATTAAAGTCTTTAAATTTTTCTTTTGGGTTCATTCTTAAGCTAGAAAGGTTCATGACTAGGAATTCTAGAGGCTTACCGTCTCTGAACTTTTCCAAAAAGCATGACTCAAACTTTTCCCAAGACACGATGGTATGGGGTTGCTGGGAAAAGTACCATGTGGATGCATTGCCCTCGAAAGTATAGGGGAACAACCTACAGACAATGTCTTCATGTTTGACATTGCAGAGTCTAATGGCTAACATAAACTTTTTAATGTGGTCTTCAGCGATCTGTTTTGAGTCAGGGTCAAACTTGGGAAGCCATTTCTCCGGATGTTTAGGTAAGGGATGCTGAGCTCTAGGTACAACTACGACATCCTGATCAAGCCAAGGTCTAGCAGGGTTGTTCTGATTTGCCATTGGGGTAGTGGGTGTGGAAGGCTGAGAAGGGGAATTGTCTTTGTCAGAGGAATCTCCTCCACAAGAGGAAGGAGATGATGGAGGTGGTGAAGGAGGTATCCCAGATCCTCCTGCAGCAGGATTTAGGATTGGATCTGTATGATTCACAGTGAGGTTAGTGCCTCTTAATTGTTCTCTGATATTAGAGAAGTCCAAAGGTTGGCCCCACGGTCAGTTTGGTTGCCTTAAACGGGCTAAGGCGCTATGTGTTTTTATAAGAGATTGACGGACAATCTCTTGTATGTCACCACCTGTAGGATTAGGGGTTGCTGGCTCAACTGTGATCTGTGGATCGTCGGTTGAAGTGGTTGTTTCTTGAAGGGGAATATTATCGTTCGAATGGCTTCTAGTCACTATAGGTGAGAGATTAGGTGGTGGAGGAGTCTTGCGACTGCCTCGTGCCATTAATTAATTTCAGGCCCTCCTTCTAGCGCCATTTGTTGATAGGCGAAATTGATCGTCCGTCAACTGAGAGAGTGGAACCGGTCTGAGGTTGTCTAATAACCCAAGCCATTTGGGATGAACCACCCTAACGGGTTTAGCGGCTCTGTTAGCCGATCTAATTCCTAAGAAAACAAAAAAGAAAACTAATCTAAAATAACTAATCTAACTAAAAATAACAATTAAAACAAACTAATAAACTAATCTAACTAAAATTAACTATTAAAACAAACTAAACAAATCTAACTATTCTATATATACAATCTACTATCTAATACTATACTAACTCTAAGGAACTAAATATCTAACTACTAACAGAAATAAATCTTATTCACAAAATGTACAATATTAACAATTTACAGATTTGAATGAAAACCTAAAAAACTCATTTGCATTCCATCCTAAGACAATGAGAGCTATTGTTTTTTCATTTTAGAATTTTATGAAAAGAAATAAAACAAAAACTCACTAAACTAAACAACTAATATACTAACTCTAACTACAAATCTAAACTACACATATATCTAATTAAACTACTTAAATTTTACTAACAAATTAACTAACGAATAAATCACAAACTGACCTGGAGAGACGCTCCAGGTTTGTCCTGTATGAAATGATCGTCTTAGCTGATCGGAGGGAGAAAATCCGCACCGAATTATCCAGGCGCTCCTTGTAAACAGAAAGCTGCAGTGCTTTTCAAATATGATTACAGGACAAACAATACATACAAAATTTATAACAATCTCATGATTTATAAATCTTCACGGTTAGATAAATTTGTATGCAAAGACTTGTACAAAAATGATTCAATTGATGAAGAAGAGAAATCTGTCATTCATTAACTGAACAAAATAATTGTTGTATTTTTAAGTATTGAAAGAAATCAGATATGGATAGCACATTAATCAAATCACATCATCCTGCAATAGATTATGATATCTAAAGTAGTCTATAATCAACTGTAAACGACATGCATAAACTTGAAACAAAAGCTTGATATATTGAAAAGTGAAAGTTGTAACAAGACATCAACTCTTGTTCCAGTTTGTATTAGAAATCCATAGCTTGGTTCTCCCAGAAGTGAGGATGCTCCTTATTACAAAAAATAATAAGTATTTAAAGACCTCCTACAGGGTAAAACATCCCTGTAGAAGTTATCAAAATAGTTTACATAAATCTGGGAAAATATCCCAAGTCTGACTAAACTAGGAACCTAAAATAAAAACTATATCACACAAATATCTCCTAGACTGTCTAGCATGCCCAATGCAATTCGGATGTACCTAAAAGGGGTCAAAAAAGGACAAGTTAAGGGGATATTTTGTTGATAAAATCAATAAAAATCTAATCCTAAAGACTAGCTACAGAATCTTGCGATTCTGTAGCTGGTCTAAATCATACACAGAATCAACATTAAAATCAATTCAAATCTTTAAAGAATTAAAATTAACAAGTATCTAATAACTATTTGAAAGAGAAACAAATCATTCAAATTGAAATTGTTATACTAATTTGAAATCAAACAAGACTAAGCTCAATCAAATGACTACAAAGATGCGTGTACTCTGTTTCGTTTGTTGTCACAAAATCGGGTAAACGAAATCATGTTGGATAACCGACAGTAATGAAATCGATTCATAACGAATTGAAAATGATACAGTTAAACAAATCATAGGCAATCGTTTATGATGCCTCATCAACAGGAAACACGATCGAATCCATACGAAAACAACAAGATCATTTTTAAATTGATATAACTGTATTAACATAAACCAACGATCCATGCCATTAGCGAATCAAATCAAAACTGGTGTGTAAATTATCACAAACAAAATCATAACAGGATCAATCAGTTGATAACAGGATGTGTGGGATTCTTCCAATTGTTTATTATTGCCAATTGGGGCAAACAAAATCGATTGACAGTTAATGAAACCATCACTTGAATTCATTTCAAAACGAACTATTAACCGAGTTTCATCATACGAATTCAACAGAGGTAACATAGGTCGATCTGGGTTAACAAACTCGTTTTGAAAATTGAAATCAACAGAGAAGCATGAAGTCTATTTTCGATACGCATCCAACTCATAAAAAAATCATGCTAACTCAAAATACGCAACAATCCAATCAAAACAAGAGCGAATCAAACAGTTGGAGTTTGACATAGTCGCTGTGAATGAAAACAGTTCCAGGATTTCGGCGAAGATATCTTTTGCACAGGCTAAATGAGAATATCGTTTCCATACAAAACAAAGTCATTCTTTCCAAATCGGAGTCGAACAGAGTTGTATTCCTGATTAAGAAGATTACATCTCATAGTATATTAAAAAATCATAACAATCAAACTCACGAAATCGTTCCAAAATCGCACTATAAAATCAGAGCCAATATAATCCAACCATAACGAAATCATACCAAATCATACATGGTCATGCTCTAATTTTAGCATGAAAATCTCTTGTACATATTAGATAGAAACAAAATTTGAGCGAAAGCAAAAAACCATTGATCATATCAACTCAACAAAGAAACAAATCAAACCCAGTGAAAACCAATCAATTGCTAAACTCGGCGCGACCATATCGTGTAACCAAATCATAACCATATTCGACTTTATAACCGTTTCAATAATCAAACGATGTCAAAGTCATTTCGAATAGTAAACAGACTTATCAAAACTCATAAATCAATTCACTATATTAATCCAAGCAATTGATAAAACGAAATTGATATCAAAATTCATACCTGGATGATGAGCAAGCAACTTGGTCATAACATTTTGGAATTGACGACGGTTGTAGCCGATTCAACATTCCTAAATATGATGAAACCAATGGTTTTCTTCTTCTTATCATCAGCTCGAAACTTATCCCTTTGACTTGTCAACACTGCAACTTGGTTCTCCAGCGATTTGATTTTTGATTGAAGTAAGGGAACGTCTGTATAATATCATTCCAACCACACATTACACTGGTCACATGACGATTGTCCGGGCTTCGAAAATGAAGGTGAGAGTTTGGTTATATCACTGAGGGTTTCGTTAGGTAGCTTGATCCATGGATAACTGGGATTGTTCCTTAGGCATGGAGGCAAATTAGAAACGAAGTCATAGGGTGGCTCAGAGCACAAACCTTGGGAGTAAGGGTACTCACTAGCTAGGAAGCATTCGATGTCAGAGTCTGAGTCTTCACTGAGGACTATGGGATTTTTCTCAGCACTAGGTTTAGGTTTATTCCTAGCCATTCTCGAGATAAGTCGAGCATTCTTTTTACCTTTGTCGTCGATAGTAGAGTTTCCTTTGACCTTTTTTCTCACAGGATTTTTAACAGCCTGTGTCTTATCTATTGCGATGTCGGCTAGATTAATATCATGGTTGGCCGAGGGTTTAAGAGAGGGTAGAAGGGCATGGAAAGGCACGGGTGGCCCGACCTTAGTCACACTAACCATGGGCTTGTCAATTTGGACAGGCTCTGTATCAGCAAAACCATTATGAGAGATAAAAGCTTGCCAATTATCACCATGGAGATTTAAGTGATGAACAACGATGAGTCTGATTAGGCCATGGTGGAACAAGCTACTATCAGCCTTTTCTCTTTTAAACCTTTTAGCCATTTTATAAAGACTTCGCTGGAAATAAAAAGTCATATTCAATGGATAACCCATAAAATTCATTAGCAGTCAAAGGTGATAAAGAAAAACCAGTCCATATCGACCCTCACAGGTCACGAATTGTTTAACCGCCATCAAAAGATCATGCCATCTTGGTTTAAGCGTGGAAATCAGCATACCTCTGTCACAGGATGTAACCTTTCATGAGACGAACAGTAGTGGCCATGGAACCTCCTCCAATTTAGAGTTTTTAAACCATCGATGGCCCATGGACGCTAACCCTGTGGCAGAGCTAATGAACTCCTCATTCATCTCAAGCGGAATGTCACCTACTTTGGCCCTACACCCATCAAAATTTAGGGTGAACTGTTGTGCAACAAATAGATTAAAACCCTCAAACCGTTGTACAAAGGTGAGCCAACCACTATCCTCTAAGTCTTTCCGGGTGTTATCGAACAATATCAAGGCTTGGCTACCGTTCGGCTCAATTTGCACCACCAGTTCCATGGAGAAGAGCACACGGTGGTCGATATGAACGACCCAGGGTTTGAATCATAGCACACATCGGAGCAGAGTATTCACAGGCTTACCTGATGCTAGCAGAGTTGAAACAGGGATAAGGGAAGGCATTAATGATATCGTGCGAAGGTGGTGGAGCTATTTGTTGGCCATGCAGAATAGTCACTACCAATGGTACAACCGTCGGTGCTTTCAACTGTTCAAATCACAACGCATATGTGTTATAACTATGCCATTTCAATCAATCAATCAAAACCTTTGGGAAGTGGATAAACCATTCGCGCCATCAAAGTTATGCTATAGTTTTTAAAACCAAACACATAAATCGAAACCGATATCAAGGGTTTGACTATGTGACATGCGTTTTATGTATACCAATGTGCCAAGTGGATTAATCAAATAAAATGTAAACACAATCCCCAATGTATCACAAACTCAATGAAACAAATTCACACAATCAATCCAAGAATGTCAAATGAGTGTAGATCAAAAGGTCTTGCCAACTGTATAATGATAAGTAAAATGTAAGCGCAATAGGCATATCGACAAGAATGATAATGACAATTCAATAATGATTTAAATGCGACTTCAAAAGACCAATTTTTCACGCTTACAGTCATGAAAACAAAAACGAAGGTAAGTGTGCAAATGGCGCAAAAATAAAAGTGTCGTTTATTTGAGGATTGCGACGAAAAATTAAGGTTTGCCAAACACTGGTGTAGGCAGCTTATAAGATAGTGGAAAAATGTGAATTGGCTTCCAACACATTGTCACTATCATTGATACATCATCAAACTGGGTCCACATAAATATCCTAGGTCCACATGGGTCCACACATAAACCCCAACAACCACATAGAACCCTGTGCAAAGAATCAACCTTCCATACTCTATAGAACCCATAACAATGATCAAAACATCACCACAAGACTATAAAATATCCTTCATAAGAGCTCCTTATCCTCCCATTTACTTCTCTACCAAACTTGTGTTAAGAGATCACAAGATTGGATACTCTAAAAATGAAAAAATACATCCTGTATTTATAGTAGTTTTGTCCCTATTTTTAGTTTCTTGGTTGACCTGGTTGAACTGTCCTTAATTTTTTGGCTGGGTTGTCGGACGAAAAAATTCACATCTCCTCATTCTTAGGGAGTTATATGGACTTACATATACCATTGGAAAGGTCTTAGAATAATATTTCCAACCATGTAACTTGTGATTCCATTTGAGTTAGTTATGTAGGGTAAACATTACCTCAAATATAGGGTATCCAAATTGACCACAAATAATAATTTCAACAATTTCCATCTTGCAATATTGATCTTGGACATATGTGGGATTATTAACTTGATTGTAGGGGATTCTTGACCACACCTCCAGGTCTTCTTGTAGGATTCTTCAAAGTTCCCTCCCATGAGGGCCATGCTTAAAGCTACGCTATAAGGGGACAACTTTGGAGAATTCTTCAAGTAAACCCGTATGTTTCTTCATGTTGATCATCAATGAATGACTTTGACATCAATGAAAACACCATTCAACAAATACATGTTTCATGAAGTGGATATGTATTCGAAATAATTTTATCACTACTTAGGAAGGCCTTGAGTGGGCTTGAGAGTCTAGGAAAAAATATCTCATTTTAAAGTTCAATTTTGATAAAGCTTATGATAGAGTTGAATGATATTTAATCATCAACGTGTTAGATTGGTTGGGATTTGGATATAGGTAACATTGATCTATAACAACAATAATCTCACAGGAATTTTCATGTGTTAATGTGAATGGTGTTCTTTTGACACCTATTGTGTTGCAACTTTCCATCTGGGAGGGGTGTCTGTTGGAGCAATATCTCCATGTCATCACAACTGACAATCTTGTATACTTGTTGGAGGCAACATGATTGCAATGGAAAATTACATAAATATACTTCCTTGAAAGTAGTCAAATTTTTTATGTCCACTTTGTAAATTACTCAATTGTAACAACTAAATTGACCCAAAATTTTGTCGAGGGCATGATGTTATGTTTGGATACTTTTGCAGAAGTTGCTATGGAATTCGTTAGTGAAGAGAAAACAAAGGGTTTTTTTTAAGGGAAAGAATATCCTCCCCATTGGTTGAAAGAAAATTTGAAGTGTATCACACATGAGGTGATCATTTAGTGGTTGGGCATCCTCTTTGGTATATAGGTTTCTCTTGCAGATCTATGGGAGTGGATTGTGGGAAAATTTGGAAAGAAACTTTTTTCTTGATCTCTTCTCAACTCGCCACTTGTTGGGTGAATTTTAGTTGTGGACATAATTTTAGTAGCAATACATTTCTATTATTTCTCATGTCCCTTTCCTTCCAAATCAACATATAAATGTTTGGAATATGTGCTCCATAGTTTTCTATGGTGCAAACAAGGAGGGGTAATGTGGCTACCTTTGGTGGCATGGGACATTTGTACCTGTTACCATTCTCAAGGGGGTTAAGGCCTTCTTGATGTCCAAGCATAAGAGGTGGCTCTTGCAAGAAAATGAGTGATACAAATAGTGGAAGGGGATTATCCTTGTCAAGTCTTGGTGTGTCATTCAATTCATAAAGATCATCACATTTGAGGATTACATGCACTTTTAAAATTTATGACGTTATTAGTAATGCCTTTGTGATCTTAGTTTTGGTTCCACTTAAGAGGTTCTGGGTGGCTTGGTAGAAAAAATCTGGGGTTTGTAGTTGGAAATTTGAGGTTCCTTGGGATTCTTGGAATCTAGCCTCCTAACCATTCTAAACATTCTAGTTGTTTGGGGGTCATATTTGGCTCTCTCCAAGGTATGTTGGTAAAGGGTTGGCTCAAAACACCTTGTTGCTTTGAAATAACTTATGGATTTCAAAAACTTAGTAAAGGACCATGTGGAGGTTCTTGTTAGGATATAAGAATTTTGTAATAAAGTCACTTTATGACTTTATAATATGTTAATGTTTACTTTTTGTGTAAATCAATTTATCCCACATTCATAAGTGGAAATGATTTTCTTAGTGAACAATGATATACAAGGAGATAAACTTCTTTGTAATAAGTGCTTTAGTTATTCCTTGATAATATCATATGGTGTTATTGTGAGTAGATTCTTCCTTTGAGCTTAGTTACATGACTCAACCCTATCTAGGATTTCCTCAAATAGTGATCTAGATCATTTTGTAATTTGGTATTAGAGAAGGGAAGAGTCTAGGAGTCAAAAGTTGTATCAAGAGTCTCGAGCCCTTGAAAGATAAAGTTTCCACTTTTGTGACTTCAACAATCTGAGAGCCATAGAAAGCCATATCAAGAATCTTGAGCCTTTGAAAGATGAGGTTTCCACTCTTGCAACTTCCAAAATTTGAGTGCCATGGAGTATGTGTGAGCATGAAGGCCTAGGGACTACTATTGGCAAAGATAGATTGAGGGATCATACCCGTGACACATCAAAAAGCCAAAATGGTTTCAATTCATTCGAAGCTAGGGTCAATTTAGAGGATTTTAGAGCAAATTGAGTATGCTCTTTCCTGTATTGATGCCCAAATTTGTAGATTTTGAAGAATTGGTTGCTCAATATGAGATGACATTATACTCAAGAAACAATTGTATTAGATCAACTAAAGATAAGGGGGAGATGGAATGTAACTAGTGCAAGAAAATGGTTCACACAACTTGGAACTATATATTTCAAGCTAATAATATTCTCAAGGGAAAATCCAAAGAAAAACCACATGTAGACATTGTTGAAGATCCACTGAATCCTAACAATAGTGATGATATTACTAAATAAAGAGAATTCTACACATTTTAAGAAGATCACACTTTGAAGCTAGGAAAGGATCTAGTGTACATACAACTTAGCATGGATGGTTTCCCGGATAGTTTAGGATTTTGTGAATCTTGGGAATTATACCCTTATGAGGGTCATGAGACAACTTGATGGAGCACTGGGGATGTAGCTCAACATGGATGGTTGTCCAATAATTTGGGTGATTTGATGGCGCAATGTGGATGTAGCTCTATGGCATGGACAAGGTTGTTGAAGAGAGTCTTTGTCATATGATTCCAGAGAGTTTCTTATAGAAAATGAAGATATAAGGAGAAGGTCCTATTTGGAGGGATTGGATATGGTGAAGTACGAATCCTATTATATATATGAGATAAATGACATGTATGAGTTGGTGCGATACACCTTTGACATATGAATCTATTTAAATAAAAAGTGGGGGCTTGGATATCTGGTGGAGAGATGGTTATGATGGCGTTGATCCATTTGGAAGGCTCATATCACCTTTAAACATAAAGTTTGGGGTTAGTTATTGATTCATCATGGACTAGATACCAAGAGTAGGTTGCAAAAATTTGACATCACTAGTTCAACATGTGTAGTGTGAGGTAAGGAGATATTGCATCATGTATTTTGGAGATGCCATTCTACCCAAGTTTTTTGGTCATGGTTTTAGGATGGATTTCAGTGTTTTCTTGTATCTTGAACCTTATAGAAGGTGTCTCTCTTGAGGGACACTTGGATGGATAGGGACATTTTCAAATTCCTTTGGATTTTAGTTCATTTCGTTACAATTGGCTTTTTGTGGAAACAAAGTTGTAAAGTTTCTTTCAATGACGTTCCTCATCCCCTTTCTCTTGGGGATTTGTGAAGTTTTAAGTAG
>ML817373.1:133236-153886 GCA_009831015.1 Picea engelmannii | reverse complement strand
GACTCCACTGGGGAGACAACCTGTTTTAGTGGTTTTTTCTTGTCCATTTTCTCTTAACCTACCTTTTTTCATTCCCAATCAATATATGAGTCTTAAGGAGACCCTTACAGACTCTTTGGATCCAGAAGTTTCCTCAGAAGTTTTGTCATTTTTCCAAAATTTGCTTGATTACAGACCTTCTCGCACTGCACCCTTCTGTAGCCTGTGAGAATCGCTAAAGTTCACACCCTGGTGTTCAGTTCAATGCAAACTTCTCATATTCTGCCTATGTCTATCCTGCGAGAATCCTTGATTCTCTCACTGTGCCCCACTACCAGCCTACGAACTCACTTGTGAAAATTTTGGATTAAGTCTTTCTGTGCCCTCAGATGCATAGATTTGTTTGAGTGTCTAGAAAAAAATTCTCTGGCCAGTGATTGAATTTTTCTTGACTTCAAATCTCGTGAATTATTAGTCTTCGAAAATCGAAAGCTCTTCTTTTTCATTTTTTCTCAATTTTTACCTCTTGACCTTTTTTTAACAAGGGTATAATCTTTCATTCTGGAATCCGAGTGCTTGTTTGGTCGGGAACCTTTGATTGGATTAAAATTTGAGAATAATTGTCCTTTTCAATTGATTATTACTTGGAAAATTGTTACCCATTTGCATTTGAAGATATTGGTCTTCTCAGTTTGTTATTTTTGTCTTCATTGAAAGATCGATTTGGGTGTTTGTTGTGTATTTCTTTTTCGTTGGTTGCTTGTTTTTTTTTAGTTCCATCCTTGTTGCTCGGTTTCTAATAAAAATTAAATACATTTTATTTTTGTTAAGCAACTTTTTATTCAAAAATATCGGCATTCAAGTATTGAAAGAGAACGAATAGAAATTTTTCATTGTTCATGATTGTTTGATATTATATTTCAAAGAAGATCATGCATCGTAGTTCATGTTGTTCCATAAAACTCCTCTTTCCCTCCTGTAAATAGGATTCATCGAACAAAAATTTGTAGCATTCATTCCTACTTACGCATTGTTGGGTTAGAGTCTCACACAACATCGGTTTCATTTACGTCTCCTTTTGAGTAACAACAACCTTTAATAATATTATGCAATTTTAAAATTCAACTAGTAACTTTTTCTAGGGCTCTTTTACACCAACATTAGCTAAGCTAGAGCTTTGGAATAGGTAGTGAGACACACTCTCCAAAGCACAAAAAACACAATAGTATCTTGTGATAAGGAGTCTCAAATTCCATTTGCAACATTTTGTCATGGGAAGCCCTTCTCACACAAGGGTCAAACCTGAGGTCGCATCGAGATTGACAGAGTTACTCACCCTGCTTTATTGATATAGGTGTAGAGATTTCACGTATTATGTGGGTCACTTGAAGGTATACCCACAATGATGAGTGGAAGCCTCTCAAGTTGATTTCGGGCTAGATACCCTGCCCTTGCATGTGGATCGGAATGTCGACTATTCCCCCAAGCATTATTGTTGTTGGTGGTAACCTTAGTAGCCTATCTTTTTAGGGTCTTACACAAGGTGACTGTGAAGGGGTAAGTCTTCATGGTACCTGGAATCGAGATTGGCTAGACTCACTCGGGCTCCTTGGAGGGTATACCCATGATTATGTGTGGGAGATTGCACCAAAGTGTAAGTCCATTAAGCAGGTCGTCAACGTAACTTTTCCAACCTAGCCCAGCCCCTTCTTGTGGCATCGTTGCGACGTTGGATTTCATCACCAACTAGTGACTTCGGAACTAGAAGGTATTTTTTGCTTGGTTTTTTTCCTAGATTTTACTACCGCATGTTGTTTTTTTACCCATGTTGACCATAGAATATCTTTCCTAAGATTCTAACTCGATCACAATTGACCCCACATGCCGTTCACGTAGAATGCAAGGCCTACCCCCAGAAGATCTGGAAGGTTATCAACCTTTTCCTACCAACTCACCGGAGGGATCTCCTCAGTATAGTGAAGTATAAGACGTTTCCACTCCACAAGTGGAAAGAACTAACTCTCTAGAATGGTTCCGAATTACCAATTCTCGAGAGGACTTCTGAGTCCCTCCTGACTCTAAGAGACGTATTGTTCAAGTAAATTCTTCTAGAGATATAGTTGTTCAGTCTTCTCAATTACCAAATGGACCTTTCATAGGACCTGAGGGTCAATATCCTTTTTGGACTACCGACATTTTTAGACGAGATATATTCATCTCAGAAGCAAGCATTGATATCACTGTCACACCTGAGCTTCCTGAAACATCTGATCCAGATGCAGTACCTTTTACTACTGCCTATTATTTTCCTGGTACAGACGCTCCACCGGATAACCACATATTGACTATCCCTCTACAAATGGTCCCAGACACTACGATTCCTCACACCAGGACTACAACGGCTAGCCAAGCCCCCATTGGCACACCACTTTCACCCAGATTCACTCCAATGCATCCACCCAGATATCATGCATTGAATTCTTCTATTCCCACTCCTACACAAACCTCATCCAATACCCTTGGCGGTTCCACTCCTTTTGGGCACCATCTCGTTCCTGATTTTATTCCGACACTTCCTCGACCCCCTTTCATGGGACCTCTTCCATCCTCTATCAGAGGAACTAATCCTAGTGGCACCATCCCATCTTTCACACCTAATTACCAGATTCTTGTTGGTGGACAATTTCACCAAGGAGGCCAAACCCAATCCCCTTTTGCAGGACAAATCCCAATTGGGACTCAACCCCCGATTGGAGGGAAACTCCCACCAAACCCACCCTATGGAAAAAACATACCTTCGGCCTTAGCCCAGTACTAGAATTATCTTATTCAACATAATCCTCACTCGACTGGGGGGAAACAACCTCAAGCTAGCTCCGTCGCCCCCCCTAGTACAGGCCAACCATATCCAGGCACATCTAATCCTATTTGGGGCTCGAACACTCAACCCCACGCCATTGTTCAAGGGTACAACCCTATGAATTACTTTCCTCCACACCAACAACTGAATATGAAAAAATCTTCACATTATATGTAAACTGCTTATGGTCCCACTGGTCTACCAATAGGACTCCCTCCCCAAAGTCACCAGTACCCACATGTGAATAGACAGTTACCCTTCTTAGCCACCCTGGACCTCCCTGATCTGTCAAGGATTTTAAATGATCTGATTTGTCACTCTCCTCAATGGCCCGCCATACCGGCCAAACTACCATCCGACATCCCTAAATTCGATGATAAACCAGGAGAGGACCCGAACAATCATGTAATGAATTTTTACCTTTGGTGCTCATCCAACTCCTTGATGGATGACTCTATTTGTTTATGCATTTTTTAATGAACCCTCACAGGTTCCGTCGCGAAGTGGTATATAGAATTACCACGAGGCTTCTTCACTGACTTCAACACCCTCGCTATGGATTTCCTCACCCAATACCAGTTACCGATCTGCTACAAAATGGGAACCAAGATTTTGAGTTCTTTCAAACAAACCAAAGCCACTCATATCTCTGATCACATTCATGAGTGGTAATGGAGACGACATCTCATCAAACTCGAACTTCCTAATCAATTGCTAGCACAGTGGTTCACGAAATCATTCGTGAACGTCATCTATCATGACATCACCATGGGTGGAGTTGTCACAGAAGAACAGGAAATTAGTCGTTCTCAATACCTTGACCTCGTTTACTCACAAATGAGTACTCTTTATGACTTACTCCCTGATGCACCTCGTCCGTCTACTTCCGCTACTTCAGCTACTCCTGTTTCTTCTCATGCAGTTGAAAGTGTGATTGGTACTTTCCATGTCCAACCTCATTCCGTCCAAACCTCTAGTAACAACCCCAAACCCATTTCTTCTAATGTTCAAAATGCTACGTCTCCTACCCCTCCCACCGGAAAGACTTCTAAGGTAAATTCTATTCAATCTACCCCCGCCGGAAAAAATAAATCCAAAAAAGGAAAGGGTAAGAACAAGGAGGATAAAAATAATCCACAATCTGAGAAAACCAAAACACCACCTGTTGATGATAGGGATAAGCGCAAACCTCGATACCCTTGTCTTATATGTGGTGATGATCACTACACTAAGGATTGTCCATGACGAGTCGAGGTTACTAAGTTCCTTCAAGGGACCACGAAACCCCCCACTCCGACCGTATTTTCACAACCCTTCCCATCTCAACAACAAGCCTAACTGGTCATTCATGACCAACCTTCCCCCTCCAGTACATCCTATGTCTTAATGTGTATAGGTGATTCAAAGAAGAATTACATCACACTTACCACTCGAGCCAAAGATTATTCTTCCTCCAAAGAGAAGGTTGATGCAATACCTCCTTCGTTGGTCCAACCATCTCCCAGGACTCCACCTACCAATGGTCCTCTTCATCTCGAAAGAATGAGCATATATATAGTTCTTCACCCTCCCCAAAAGGGTGTTTTTCGAAAATCATCTTTCAATCCTCATGCACGTGCCGCCCATAACTACAGTATTGTCGAAGATCTGGCCCAAGCACCCTCCACAATGTCAGCCCTCGAAGTCCTTCAGAGTTGTCCTATACAACAGAAGGCATTGTTGAAAGATATTGGTGGAATCGACCCGACGGATACGAATTTAATAATATTTGACTTGAAAGATCACATTCCAAGGTTACCCCCTCAACTCGCATTTCAAATACAAGTTATTGTCTCTGACAAAAAAATTTGTAGAACAGTTATTGATGAGGATGCCTCGACGTGTGTGATGTCTATTACCTACTGGAAATACATCGACTCTCCTCTTTTGACTGAATCCCACAACACACTCAAAGCCTTCAATGGCTCTAGTTTTAAGCCTTACGATATCCTTCCTTCGTTGCCTATTACATTAGAAGGCAAAACGGTCAACGTTGAAGTGGATTTCTTTGACACTCCTCTCGATTACAACCTTATACTTGGACATAGCTGGATTGATTCCATGCATGTCATTGTGTCCACTCTTTTTTGTGTCGTGCATTTCCCACATCAAGGAAAAGTAGTTACAGTAGACCAATTGGCCTTATTTTACTCTGACACACGTATTGACAATGTACCTTTCATTTCAAAACCCCCCTGGATATGAGAATGTCAGTGTGGGTCTTCTTAAATATTCCTTTTTGATGGGCACTTTCCCCATCCCACCACTCGATGTTCAACATCTTTTTTTCGCCTTGATCAACATGATATGCACCTCTGTTCACAGAACCCCTACGTCTTATGACCCATGGATGGTACCCAACCCTGAAAATCATCTTCATTATGGCGACGAAATTCCTTTGATTCCAGTTGAATCTGCTTATCAAGCCATTCAATCGGCAACCCCTTGTACCCCCTCTCTTGGTTTTGTATCTCTGAATCCATTCCGTGTAATTTTTCATACAGATGAGATGATTATTTCTGTTATATCCATGGAATATACCCCTTGGGATGATGGACATCATCGTTCCATCCTCTTCCTGGAACAATGCACCATCGAGGGTTACCAACGACTCCCGACCCCATCGACCGTTGTCATCATTTATACCGTTCCTGAGTCTACACACGATGTATTTTACGAAGGGAACTTAAGTAATATCTCACCTACCATCCCCCTCGACATATCCATAAAACCTTGAATTGTCGAAAATGTGCATATCGAAGCTTCGTGTTCCCATGAAGAAATGGTCACCTACAAATCTCTTTTCCAATAATTTCGTGACGTCTTCGCATGGAGCTATGAATAAATGTCAAGCATTGACCCCGACATTGTGGTACATGAGATTAAGACATACCCGAGCACTAAACCTGTCTGACAACGAATTCGTCTGGTCCACCCACGTAAAGAAGTCGCTATCAATATTGAAGTTGAGAAACTTCTCAAAGCTGGCTTTATTTACCCTGTGGCTCTAACTGACTAGGTTTCCAATATTGTTCTGATTAACAAAAAACAAGGCACAATCTGCATGTGCGTTGATTATAGGGACATTAAGAATGCTTGACCTAAAGACAAATTTCCTACCCCCTTCGTTGACCAGATCGTCGAATATTGTGCCGGAAGTGAAATCTTCTCTCTGATGGATGATTTCTCCAGATATAATCAAATCAATATTGTTCCCGCGGACCAACACAAGACTGCCTTTATTTGTCCTTGGGGCACATTCGCCTACTCGAAACTTCCATTCGGTTTAAAGAATGCCGTAGAAAATTTTCAATATGCTATGTCTTACACCTTTCATGATATAAAGCACATTGTACAGCCATATCTCGATGACTTACCCGCTCATTCCATGCACTATGTAGATCATCCAATACACTTCCTTGCCATTTTTCTTCATTGTCGGTTTTACCACATACACTTGAATCCCCACAAATGTGTTTTTTGTGTAGAATCTGGCCGACTTATGGGATTTATTATTTCAAATCAAGGGATACAGGTAGATCCTTTGAAGGTCGAGGTGATTCTCAATCTTCCTCCTCCCTCCTCACTTTTCCAATTACAAAGTTTGCAAGGGAAGGAAAACTTTCTCCATCGTTTCATCCCGAACTATGCTGAGTTAACTCTTGGATTTACGTGACTGCTCAAGAAAGGTTCTGAGTTCGTATGGGATACCACTGCCAACAAATCTTTCGAAATTTTGAAACTATATTTGACACGTACCCCACTACTCTTCCCACCTGATTACAGTCTGTATTATTTCCTCTACCTTGCAGCCTAGAACTATACCATCACTATGGTTCTCGTCCAGGAGGATGATTCTCATGATGAACATGTCATCTATTACTTGATTCAAAGTCTTAGGACTACCAAAACCAAGTAATTACATGTTGAAAAACTGGACTTGGAAGCCATCCAAGTAGTTCAATGTTTCTAACACTATATCTTGTCTCACAAAACTACGGTAATTTCTAACTGCAACCCTATGCAGCACATTCTTACACGCAAACTACTAGGGGGGAAATACTCCAAATGGATCGTGATACTCCAGGAGTTTGACTTAGAATTTTAACGCGCTAAGTCCAAGAAATCCTTAGTGTTTTTCGAGTTGATATGCGACCTTCCCTGCCCTGAGACGGAAAATGTAGCAGTAGATTCATTACCAGATGAATCCCTTTTCCTGATTAGTTTTGATGACCTTTGGTATGGAGATATTATCATATATCTCCAAACCCAAACTTTCCAGCCTAATTTGTCTAGTACTGACCATCGTTGAATACACTATGAAGCCTGTTAGTATATTATCCTCGATGATACTCTTTATCGTCGTGGATTCACTCCGTTTTTCGACACTGCTTCATGTTTGACGAAGCCGAGAAAGACCTAAATGACTTCCATTCTGGAGCCTGTGGTTTTCACATGTCTGGGTATGATACTGCCCAAAATCTCTTACGAGAAGGGTATTTTTTGCCTTCTTTATTCAACGATTGTATAATTTCCATCCAAAAATGTCACACTTGCCAAACCTATAACAATAAAATATGGTCACACCCTGTGGTCTCTGTTGGTCCTTTTGTGAAATGGGGTATCCATTTCATGACATGTCACCCTCACTCGGCTGGGGGGCATGGTTACATTATTGTAGCCATAGATTATTTTACGAAATGGACCGAGGCGATGCCAACATTCAACAATACCAGAAGGAGTGCAACATTATTCATATTCAATCACATCATTTTCTGGTTTGGTGTTCTTCAAGCTATCGTTACTGACCACGGTAGCCACTTTAGAAACTACATGATGTCCGAACTCACTGAAAAGTTCGGTCTTCACCATGAAAACTAAACCCTCTATTACCCATAAGCCAACGACCAAGTTGAAGCAATAAACAAAATCCTCATTACCATGCTTCGACGAATGATAGGGATTCACAAAATGAGTTGGCACACGATGTTGTTTTCAGCATTGTGGGCTTACCAGACTTCCATTAAGCCTTCTACCTGGTTTACACCATTCCAGTTATTTTATGGTCTAGAATCCATCTTGCCAATTGAATGTGAGATACCCTCCCTAAAACTAGCCGTCGAACTTCTCCCAAACACTTTTGCTGAAGAAGAATGTCTATTGTATCTCATGCAATTGGACGAAACTCATCGTGACGCCAACCTAGTTATAAAATCCCAGAAGAAATGCATCAAATCCCAATATGAAAAACATGTCAAGCCACACATTTTCTCCGAAGGTGATCTGGTTCTCCTTTACGAACAAGATCGGGATATGCTAGGAGACGAAAATTTGAATCCATGTGGCGATGTCCCTATATCGTTAGACGAGTTTTGGAGAAAGGAGCTTACAAGTTAGTGGACTGTGATGGTATCCCTTTGAGTGAACCCAGAAATGGGTTGTACTTAAAGAAGTACTATGCCTAAGATCACCTGTGTATGAATGCTTGTATTTTATTGTATCATACTTTTTGTTGCTTTAAGTATGTTTTTTCCTTATTTGGTCTCTGCCCTCGACCGCTTATCTTGTGTTGTGCTTGATTTTCAGATGTCAAAGTCTTCGCCACCCCCACATTAGCTTCGTCGATGGGGCTAGCCATAGTACTCAGAACCTTGATTCTACTGCATGGGCAGTTTACACCCCTACAAATGAACTTATCATTCTACGAGGTGTGTGCCTCAGTCGTGCGACCAATAATATTGCAGAATATAGAACCGTCATCGAATTGTTGATTGATGTTATTTCGCTTGGTATCTACCACTTGGTTATATGACTTGATTCTCAACTAGTAGTACTACAGTTAAGTAACATCTATGCTATCTGAATTCCTACTTCATTATGGGTATATTTACGAATTCACCTCTTGGAACATTATTTTGATTATATCGAATATCAACACATTCCTAGATGTCTAAATATATTGACTAATGCATTAGCTAACTATGTGTTAGACATACATTTGGGGCATTTATAAACCAATCACACATCACAGGTTTAACACAACACAAAATAATCTGGTAGAAGCCGTATATATGTATATAACGATCAAAAGTTTTTTACAAAAAGTTTATGTCCAAGGACCAAAATCTAAAAATACGAAGCCCATAGATTCTACAAAATAGTGTCATGGATGATGCTCATGATAGCACACAACTGCTTAGGCCACCCTATGAAGAAGTCAATTGAGAGACTCGAACAAGCCCACAATATGGCATTGGTAACGTATCGAAATCTCCCCGATAGTAATATCCGAGACATCTGCGATCAACCCCTCCAAGTTCTGCTCCACTGCCTCGTAGTCTTCGACATCCCATCTCACCACTGGAGCCTCTTCTCCTTGTCGTTGAATAGGATATGTTACTGGAGGTCGATATGGCCCCACATCTATGTCATCAAAAAGATTTTTTGATTAGTTCTTGGACAAACATAAAAACATTTCATATGATAAAATTTACAAAAACATTTAAAAAGAAAAAAATATGTACTTCTTACCTAGGTCACCCCATTGAGCATCCTCAGGCAGGTCCAAATCTGGATCTGTTATAACCCTAAATTGCACCACACATGCTTACCTGGCATCAGGCCATCTCATATCCTCTCTTTGCGAAAACATTGCTGAAAAACTCTTTGAAAATCCTCTTTTATAAAGGCCCACGTGCCCTAATCCATTACTGCATGCGTGTACACGCTAGCTGACCAAAAAAAGCCCGCGTGGACCGACAAAAGCATAAAAAAAAGGAAAGTTTCCAATGGAACAAAAATATATGGGTGAGTTATATGAAATTTTTGGCCATGCATGGCCGAGGGTTTGTCCAAATACCTAGCTCCTTCTAGCCTATAAAAGAAGGGGTAGGGGTCCCATTTGGAGGAGGAAGAATATAGCAAAGAAACTCTGCCCATTTACGTATTCCCATTGTCCCAACCCTTTAGCCTTTCCTTGTGCCTAAGGAGATTCAAAGCAAAGCATTTGGAGGATAGAATAAGAGGAGCCCAGGATTAGGTTCACGGAGCGGTGGCCAGTCTCAAATTTTGTAAGTTGACTCATTCTATGTAATAAAGAAAATGCTTTTCCCGTCCCAATTCATGAGATTTTTATAGTTTGATTAGTACATGTTTTGGATTTCTAACCCGTTAGTATATAAGTAGTATGCATGCATAATTGTTGCTCGTCTTGGATGTAGGTAAGCTTTGGAAGGAGAATTGCGAACGAGTAATCAAGCACAACAGAATTGGATCAAAATCAAACGCTGGGAACGAGGTAGGTTGATCTTTCCATGCATTTACTAAGAAAAGGGGATTTGAATCTAGGGATGAAGGTAGAAAGTAATTTCTCTTCATTCATATATGCATGCAAAGTCTGAACTCTATTTTCTAGTATGTAGGGAGTTTTTCCCAACAACAGAATTGGAGACCATACTGGGGAGACTCTTTAGGGTTTCTGGAATTTTATTTAGTTTTTGGGTAGTTTTTACAGACTAGTTTTTCTTGGCTGTTTTTTCGTTTAATTTTTGTAAGGTCTGAGCTAGCAGGGAGTCTGGTTTTACATACCATCTTTTTCTGTCTTTTGCTTGACTATATTTTTCGGGACCCACAGAGGTACACGCGGCCTACATAAGGTATGTACGTGTGTACCCAATCCCTACTCTCTTACAACCTGCGTGTGAACGCTAGCTGTAGAGGCAGCAGTAGCATGTAGAGTTCAGAAGACTTCAGAGGCAGTTATCCTCTTCCCTGTCAGAATCACACATTCTTACGTGGTTTTCTTGAATTCTGTCTGAGTCTTGTTTGCTAGCAGTCCTATCTCAGATTGTTTTTGCTTTATCATTTTTTCCTTACATTATTTGTTTTTTTTATATTAGAAAGAGTGTCCAAGCCTTCAAGGGATCCTGGTTATCAATATCAGTGGTCTCTTCCTGGTTTGGTCTGTCTATTTTCATTTTTTCTCAGAGTTTAGATATACACGCGGCCTGTACAAGGTCAGCCCATGTGTACACGCACTTTGTCTCTGCTCATCGCGCGTTTGCACGCGTGCTGTTTGAGTAACAGTCACGTGCTTGTACAAAATACTTTTTGTTAAGGGTAAGGCAGCCATCCTTTCCCTTGATAAGAATTATTCCTCTTAGGTGTTTGAATCTCTATTTGAACAGTCAGTAGCTTAGGATTAATTTTATTCATAGCTTACTTTTTCTCATAAAAATAAAAGAATTTTTAAGGTTTTTAGAGAAGTGCGAGAGTCATTGTTTTTAAAGAAAATTGCTAGTGTGTGATTTTTGACCTGATTCTTTGCGATCTGCGATTAGGCCATAATTGTTTTTCTTGGTTTTTGCTTGTCGATGTTTTTCCTTTCTTTCTTTACTAGCATTTAAATAAAAAAAAAAAAATCTCTTTTCATTTTCTTGTTTGGTTGAAAGGTGTGTTTCTGCATTATTAGCCAGGGAAAAGTCTTTTATTTCATAGGTTTTTGCAGTTCACTTAGATCATAAGTAGGAGTGAAATTCCTTTGAGTTTGCTGTCCAAAATCTTAGAAAAATTAAAAGATATTTCTTTTGAAAAGTTGTTGAAATTTTGCATTCAGTAAAAGTTTTGTTTCCATCTTTTTCATTCGTTTATTGCTTTCATATTTTTCACATCATCAATTTCACCTTCATACCCCTTGATGTAAGAAAAATCCATAAAAATAACGCTAAATTTAAAATATACTAGACTTTTATGTTTGTAGGGTTCACCAACTAGTTCAGGATTAGGGCCTTGGATTAGGTTGGAGAGGAAAACTCTTCAAGGCCATTTTAAAATCAAACATTGGAGTCTGAGATAGGGAGTGTCTAAGTCCAGTGTCGTTAAATTTATCCGGTACCCCCCTCTAACATAGGGGATAAACGCGAGGTCGCATGCGGAAAGGTAGCGGAGATAACCCCTCCAAAGTTGGACCAATCGTAGTGGAGAACACATATAGAGGGCTTGTTTTGGGATTCCGTCGTTTGCATTTTCCACGAGGCTTCATGGGTCTCGAATCCATTCGAGGTCCTCAGTTGTCTTCCAGAACATTTTCTCTCAATACCCTTGATAGGTTTCGGGCTCGATACCCTGCTCATTGTGGTCTACCCGACTTTCGACTGTACCCGCGTGGTGACTGTTCACGCGCTAGCAACCTAGTTGCCAATATTTTTAGGGACATACACAGGTAACTGCGGGGGTATACCGCGGTACCTAGGAAAGACATCGGGCCACGCTTTGCAGAGTATACCTATAGGGTGCTTCCATGTTCGAGTTGCACTTGCACCGGTAAGTTTCTCTAGTGTTGGTTGTTGTAACTGTTCTTCCAATTAATTTAGTGTTTGTTTGTCTCATCTCTTAGGGAATTTTTTTAGTGGGTGTTACTTTTGAATGTTTAGACTACCTTAGAGTGTCTTGGATCTTCTCACACAGTGGAGGATCCTGAGCTCAGCCGGTCACGAAGGCTTCTTGGCCTGCTTCCGGTTACACTGGAGCCACCCCCGCCACCTTTAAGGCGAAAGCTAGACCAACAAGGGTATTTTGAGGCGACCAGGTTACAAACCATTGTGCCCGAACAACCCCCGGAGGAATCGACCATTTTGGACCTTGAAGCAATTGCTCTTGGCCTGGTTGAAACCCCAACCACTGATTTCTTGGCACCTTTCATTGTACTAATTCAATTTCATGAGCACCAAACAGTGTCACACACATCAATGGAAACAAATGTTGTTACTCCTTCTGGGAATTCTTCAATTCCCACCATGGTTGTCACCACAGGAGAGCTTCCATATCCTAACCCACCGTTGTCGGTCTGAGCCACCATGGTCTCAACCACAACTACTTCGCACAGTGGTATGAACCCTTCTTTGGCGGCGACCACAACCCCTTTCACACCTAGTGCGATAGGCCCTCCGTTCTCATATGGGATGCCTAGTTCGGGTACAAGTCCTGTACTTTCCTACTCCACTTTACAGACTTTGGGTCTGGGGGAAGGGAGCTCTAGTGCTCATCTGCAAGGTCACATAGGGGGCACTCCTGCTCCTTTTAATGCTTTCGCTTACGGAGGAGGTCATATCCCTCCCTCGTCCCCTTCACTCGGTGGCTTGCATCAACAATCCGTCGAGAAACCTACACACAATAGTTTAATTGGAGCAGGGAGTCAAGGACCACCTTCGCATAGTATGCCAATAGGTTCGACACCATTTTCTTGGAATGAAACGTTTGGTAACAACACCTTCTCATCAGCCACTTTCCCGACTGGGGGAAACCCCATTTTTGGACAATCTACTCTTGTTCAGGGTACTATTCCTACACAGGGGGCAAACCTAGAAGGACCTTGGAATTCAGGGTAGGGATCCGTTCCCTCCTCCAGAATGCCGATCTAGGGTAATTCTTTCCACAAATCAATGGAACCCCAAAAAAACTATTATGCCTATCCCCACGGGACCGGCATGGGGTAATCCTTCCCAAATTCCTTCCAATACAATGCATGCCCAACCATCTATGTCCTATTTGGGAAATCAACCGATGTTGTCTCCACATATGCAAAATCCTTATACTGGCCAGGGCCATGGTTTCTACCAGAATCCAGACTAGCAGCCAAACTTTTCCTGGCAACTTGGTGCCAGTCAAACTCCAGGTCCCTTTTTCCCTGGTTATCAGCAACAACCCAAACTACCATTCCTAGTGACTTTACACTTTCCATATTTGACAAGGTTGTTGAATGACCCTATTTTTCATAATCCACGTTGGCCTCCTATGCCGAAAAACTTGCCTTCGGACATTCCAAAGTTCAAAGCCAAGCCTAACGAAGATCCAAGAGATCATGTGAATACCGTTCATCTTTGGTGCTCATCTAACTCATTGAAAGATGACTCTGTACAGTTGCAATTGTTTCAACGTACTCTCATTGGGAGTGTCGCGAAATGGTACATTGAGCTCGATCACTGTGAGATACGATGCTGGCACAGCTGCTCGCTAATTTTGAACAGACAACAATGAACCATATCTCTAATCACATCCGAGAATGGAGACGCTGGAAGAGTTTAATCAAGGTACCAGTCCCACCAACAATCCTGCTTGAGTGGTTCCTTAATTCTTTAGTCCCGTAGTTATCCAAAGATGTTGCAACATTAGGAGTTTTCTTTGAAGAAGACGCCATCATGAGGACTCAACAATTTGAGCTCATCTATTCTCATTCTTGTTTATTATACAACATCTTGCCAGATGCACCACGTTCAATACTGGATAAAACCAGACAGAGAGTTGGACCACATGCCAATGGTATTGTTGGTTCAGCACAAACCAAGCCCGCTGAGAAATTGACAAAGCAGTTGCAACAGTTATCCATACAACACACAATGGCCAACCAAACTACTGCTTTGGCTGCTCCCCCTACCAAAACGTCGGAAGTACACATAGTACAGTCAACTAACAAAAAGGCCACCCAGTATCCTGAAGGGAATAAAAAACAATGAAAGAAGGGTAAGGGGGATAAAAAACCCAACGATAATGCTGGCGGGGACAACACTAAAAATGGAAGGCGAGGTATCCATGCAACTTGTGTGTGGAAGACCACCCTACCCATCTATGTCCTCGACTTGCAGAGGGCCAAAAGTTTGTCACACAGAAATAGCAGGCATTGTTGACTAATCCATTTCAACATGGGAAAAATCTAACTCAAGCCTCTGTAAGCACGGAAGGGGTAAGCCAAGAAACCTTCCCACCTCCGAACAACCCCGCATTCGTGAACATATATATGGTTAGAGGTGATGCTTTCATATCGACTAGAGTTCATGATTATAGTAAACCAAGCACTTCTGAGAAGGTTAAAGAAGTTGATCTCCCATCTCTTTCTCTACAGATTGAGAAGACGTTGGGAGAAACAATGACATGCATTCCAAAAGGTGCATTTAAAAAATCTTCTCATAAACCAAACGCAAGGGCCACCTAGAACTACTCTGTGGTGGAGGATTTATCACAAACCCCTTGTGCAATGTCTGCTTTAGAGGTCCTCCAAAGTTGCCCTTCTCAGAGGAAATATTTGTTAACCGCATTGGGCTCTAATGAGACTTGTAATCTGGGTACCATCATGTTAGATACAACCGACTTAAAACCTCATCTCCCTTACCACGTAGCATTTCATATAGTAGTGGCTTACCCCATGAAAACGTTTACTAGAAATATCTTTCGCATGGTGGTCGACGAGGGCGCCTCGACATGTGTTATGTCGTTGGCATGTTGGAAGGCCATTGGCCAGCCCGTTTTGTCTCCATCACCTACTCTCCTCACTGCTTTCGACAGTCGTTCATTCTAACCACATGGAATCATTCCTTCTTTCCCCGTGCAGTTAGGAGGGAAGACTATGTGTGTCGAAGTAGAGGTAGTCGATGCTCCCCTCGACTATAACCTCTTTCTAGGACAGAGCTGACTTATGCTATGCAAGCTATGGTTGCTAAAGTTTTTTAGGTCTTGTTGTTTCCACACGAGGGCCGGATAGTGACCATCGATCAATTGTCTTTCTCCAGACCTGACCCAGCTTTGGGGGCCTCCACGGTCTCGATGATTGATAATCCTCAACCAGGTGTCATCAATGTAGGAGTTGGTTTGTGCCCATCCTTGATGGGTACCTTCAATTACCCACCTCCCCACGACGATATCAAATTTATATCCAATCACAATAAGGTTGAGATTTTTCAACTTTCGTCGTTCCGCACGACTTACTTCGAGGATCCATGGATAATTCCTTCCCCATCGGCCATGATGGATGAGACAGGGCACCCAGGCATGTCCATGCCCTTGTCTACCACTGAAGTAGCATACTCTTTAGTCCAGTGAGCTTCAGCTAACACTGATTCGACTCCAGCACAAGAGTTAAATCCACTTCTAGAGCCTATTTGGGCTCAGGGTTCTCTCGCTAATATTGATTTGTTAGACCTTTTTTTTTGTTTTTAAGAATGGGGGAGAATCCTTCTATTCAATCCATGAAAAAGTGCACAGTGATACAACGATTTGCTGAAGGGAGAAGACCCCTCAGATTTGAAACTAGCCTATGCTAAAAGAGAGCCCCATAGAGCGCGTGAGCAAAGAAAGATGAAACATTACAATATAAGGAGAAAGGACCGGATCATTGTGTTGGCCGGGGAGGATCCTTTCTACCTTTTTTTTTACGAACATCAATCCAACCAGAGGAGCTGGTAGGATCAACAACTTTTACCACCAAAGCCAGATGGTCTGAGGAAGTGCCATGATCTTGAGCTACTGAATTCAAGGGTGCTTCTTTGTCGATGTCTGAGTTGTCTGATTCATGAGGTCGCTTCTGAGTCCCTGGGAGCGACGCTATGGTCATGATTGTGTCAATTGTTTCCCCCTTTTCGTGAGGTGGGTGAAAGGACTTAACTGCGGGAGTTGGAATCATGACTTCTGAGTCTGCAATATTTTGTGCCGAGGTTGCAGGCTGGTGTTTTGGGTCAACAGTTGGCTGTTGAGCGAAAGTTGGGGCCTGCGAAGGCATTGAGGAAGGCATAGGAGTTGGAGCATATTTGTGATGTTTCTTGTTGTCAGAGGAAAGGTTCGGGCAGATTTTGTGATATTTTGGTCCTTGCCAACCATTGGCTCTTTTTCGTGCTCCTGAAGTTGAGGGAGGGATGGGGGAAAGAGGACAAGTTGCCTGGAAATGCCCTGTTTGCTGACATGAGCGACATCTGAAGGCAGTGTTCTCATAGTCGACCATCTGTATGAAAGGATCTCCGCCACCCCAGTCTATAAGAATCCTATCTGGAAGCCCTTGACTGAGGTCAATTTCAACGCATAGGTAGGCGAAAGTGATGAATCCTTTCGTTATTCTGTCTATGTCTATCTTGATAAATCTACCCAATGCATTGCCCAGTGTGGGTAAAAAAGATGCAGAATAGAAATGCAGGGGTAGATTGGTTAGTCTTACCCAGACCGGTGTAGTCATGGCTATCATGGTCAGTGGATTGAATTCTGGGAACCATCGCTGCATGGAGAGTCCAGATCTGCCCCAGAACCAAGGACCTTGCTCTAACACGCATTGACATTCGGCTTCTGTGGAGAAGTTGATGATGAAGAACCCCTTGGAGCAGAAGAACAACTCATGCCCCTTCAACCAGGTCTTGTTAACCCATTCCTTTAGTGCAGGGGTCGAGGGCCAAAGTCCGTTTGAAGTGACAAATGAGGGCTTTGGCTTGGTAGAGAAAGGCATAGCCATAGACTTGGGGATCTTTGACTTCTACTGTTGGAGGTTCTGTGCACTTCTCCACAATGAAGGCAGATCCAAAGGGCTCATTTACTTTTGAAGCTTCAGCCTTGAACCCCGAAGGAGCGGAAGTTCCTGATTTCATGGCCTTCTTGTAAGAGCTTGGATGAGTGGCTGAAGGTGCTCCTCCACGCAACTGAGAAGTGAGAGAAATGGTTGCATTTTTTAGATTTCCGTAGTCCCGTAGCAGAGAGCCATCTCTAAGCTGCCTTCCTTCAAAGATAAGTCGTTGGAATCCAGGCGAAATACCTGTAGCTTGGTGGATTTGGGTTTTGAGTTCAAAAACAGAAACTGAGTCTTGAGCCTGCAAGCAAAGAGAAGATCCGACAATGGTGTTTATAAAAATGGGAAAGCTTTACGTAGTCTTAGAGATAGTCTTGCCGTGATATTCCGAGTGAATCCTCGCTCCTGCATTCCTCTTAACTAGATTTCTACACCATAGCGAAGGCGAAGAATCCCCCAAGAGCCGAAGAACCTTGAGGTCTCTGCTATTTGAATGGCTTCCAATATTCAGGTCAAGGTAGCGGCGACGGCTAGGGTTTAGTACTTGCCTCACCATCTACCTATTCTCAACATTGATCCGGTCCCAAATCGCTATTTCGCTCTCGCCAGAGAATGAGTCAGAGCCGTCCTCCTCAGTTTCCTCTACGCCGGCTGCTAGTTCTGCCCCGGCCTCCTTGGCTTCATCACAGACCATAACCTCCGCAGAACCGAACTTCGAATGGGCGTGAAGGATGAGAGGGAGCTCTTGGTCGGCCTTACGCTGAGAGTGGTGAGACTTCGCAATTTTTTCGGCCCCAAACATGCACTGGTAGAAGCTTATGGCATCCGCAGCATGCGGTGCCTCCACAATCAAATGGGGTTTCAGGGTAGAGAATGTTGGCAGGTTGGCCGCCACGCCATTTCCCTTGCCATTCTCCGCTACAACCGGCACAATCTCCTTAACATAGATACGTCGGTCGCTCTGAGGCCTTATGAATTTCTTGATGCGCTTCTTCACAATCTTCTTGTTCAACAGAGGAATCGCCATTGTCGACATTACAGTCGCCTCTGAACTATTCAACTAGGGTTTTTTGATTCGTTAGACTTAGTCTTGCCTTCTGATGAAGAAATAATCGAAGGAATGACTAGTCCAGACAAACCTTGGGAAGATCTTCATCACAAATCATATTTTCTCCCAGAGTTAAGCGAAATCGAAGCAGGAGAATCCAGCGTGACCATGACGGGAGATCAGTCGTGTCCTATTAATCTCTTAGCTACACATGAAATTTATGCTGAGGTCATTATGGAAACTATCTATGAAACTATACCAATCAAAATATCCCAAAACCCTAGCGTCGTGGAGAACGTCTTCGTCGGAGTGGATTGCTCCCCCGAAGAGATTCAAATCTACACGGATCTTTTCAAAGAATTCCCCGAAGTTTTTTCCTAGTCTTATGAGGAAATGCCAGGTATCGATCCAAAAATAGTTGAACATGAAATCACAACATATCCTGATGCCAATCTTGTTCGATAGAAGCTTTGTCCAGTTAATCCTAAGAGAGCATAGCCATCAAGATTGAGGTTGAGAAATTGCTAAAGGCAGGTTTTATCTATCCTATCCATTTGACCCAATGGGTGTCAAATCATGTGTCGGTTAATAAAAAACAAGGCACGAATCGTGTATGTACCAACTTCCGTGATTTGAACAAGGCATGTCCCAAAGATAATTTTCCAACACCGTTCATCGACCAGATCATTGATGAATGTGATGGTTGTGAATCCTTTTATTTCATGGATGGTTTTTCGGGATATAATCAAACCCGAAGACCAACACAAAATGACATTCATTTGTCCTTTGGGTACATTCGCATATTGTAAAATACCTTTCGATCTTAAAAATACGGGAGCCACATTCCAGCGGGCCATGTCTTTTTCTTTTCATGACCTCAAGCATATAGTCGAGGCCTATGTAGATGATTTAGCATCACGATCTCACAAGAGAATGGATCATGCCACACACCTTAGACTTATCTTCGAACGTTGTCGCTACTTTCAGATTCACTTGAATCCAAACAAGTGCAGCTTCTGCGTAACGTCAGGACGTTTGTTAGGTTTCATCGTATCAATAATAGGGATCATGGTGGATCCTCTCAAGGTGGAGGAAATAATCCAGTTTCCCCCCCCCATGCACAATCCTTCAACTTCAGAGTCTACAAGGCAAGGCAAACTTTTTACGATGCTTCATCGCCAAATATGCCGAAATCACCAAGGACTTTATGCGCTTACTGAATAAAGACGTTCCTTTTTACTGGGACTATGTCGCCCAACGCTCTTTCGATGCATTAAAACACGCCCTCACAATGACCCCTCTGCTACGACCACCTAACTATAACAAAGATTTCTTATTATATCTGGTTGCCGTAGAGTCAACCATTGGCATGGTTTTAGTTCAAGAAGATGATTTTTTCTCAGAATACATGATCTATTACATGAGCCGAGGCCTCGTAGGATCGGAAATCAATTATTCTCATATAGAAAAACTTGTGTTGGCAGCAGTTCATGCTGTTCAATGGTTCCATCATTATGTTATGTTTCGCAAGACCACTGTCATTGCTGTCGTGAATCCATTCTAGTACATGTTGACACGACGGGTAATAGGCAGAAAAATCAATAGATGGATAGTCATCCTACAAGAGTTTGACTTAGACTTCGTTTCAACAAAGTCCAAAAATTCATTGGTCTTCGCAGAGCTTATTTCGAAACTTCCGGTTGAGTCAGGTGATGTTGTGCTTGAAGAATCACCTATCCAGGGAGATATGTTTTTGATCACATCTTCAGATCCTTGGTACGAAGATATACTTATTTATCTCCAGACTCTGAAGTGCCCCACTTCTGCTTCTCGTGATAAGTGTCAGCGTATACGCCATCATGCTAAGAATTATCTCATACTCAATGATACGTTGTATTGGAGAGGGGTAGACTGCATCTTACGTCGATGTCTCACACATGAGGAGGTCCTTATTATGCTCAATGATTGCCATATTGGAGCTTGTGGTGGTCATTTGTCTAGGTTGGAAATGATCCAGATGGATATCGGTGGCCACCCACCTTTCCAACTGGCTCAAAACAGTTTTCTGACATTTTTGGCAATTTACTATTTTTAGCAGTTTTTCGGGTCCTGAACTTCTGGAGCCGTTTTGAGGCCCTAAACGACGCTTTTTGGGGTATGTTGCGGTAGCAAAATTTCATCATGAAATTTTGTCGAAATGTTGTAGTCCTCGGATAGATCTTTCTAATGAGGTATTATATGCCTAAAACGGAGATCGTATGCAAAAATTACGACCCCGGGAAGTTGATGTACCAACTTACCCAAACGGGGCCCACATGACTCTTGGCGCTTCATCTCCTAGGGTTAGGTTTTTGGATGTCTAGGACTTTTGGCATTCCGTTTATTGTAAAAAGGCCTTCAGAGCCTCATT
>ML817373.1:106178-124467 GCA_009831015.1 Picea engelmannii | reverse complement strand
TAAAGGTAGAATGGAAAGGGGGCTCCAGAATGGAACCCTGGCCATAGATCTGGGTGCGTAAAATATGGCCGCCCATATTTGCTCGCCTTTTAATGAAACGTGCATTTAGGTGAAACGATGAGATTTTTCCACGTGCCCTCCTTGACAAATGGCTACAATCAAATCACGACTTCATGCATCGCAAGTTCAAACGGTATGTTCATTGACCTTCTTATTCTACAAGTCAGCTAAATGTTGAGCTCTTGCCACACGTCCCTTCTGATGGACGACTCTGAGGATTTCAGAACTTGTCTTGTGGACCTTCCTCCAAATCCAACGACTATTAGCCCACATGTTTTAGATCTGATGGCTCATATCTATTTTCCTCATGCGCTCACTTCTCGATGTCTAGACGTGGATTTTTGATGGTCCAGATCTCTCCTCCATGGCTAATCGAACGATAGTTATCGCTCTTCCTCCTGAGCTTGGAATTTCTCCCGTCTGGGAAGGATTCTCTGAGGGTCGAAGGCTTCAACCTTTGATTCATTTGCAATCCATGTGACCTTGGGTCTCATATATATTCCCCTTCACTCTAGTTATCTACACTCAACATATCTTGCAAGGACTATAAGTGTCGAGGCGTTAATGCCTACACTCCTTCCTCAAATTTAACGGTCGTGATAGACCTTGGGTCCTTCCATACGGATCTCGTCCATTTGTCTTCCAAATGAAAGGAAATTTCCTTTCAATACTTGAATCTCGTTATTTCCTGGACTTAACTCTTAGAATAATTATTCTATGTACTCCTTACATTCATTTTCCCAGTCTAGATCTTAAATGGTTCTCGATCATTTCTTTCCTTGCAGAGAGCCTATGTGGGTATGCACTACCTCTCCTAAAGTTGATCCACTCTGTCCTCGAAGGGACTCAGAATGATAGGGGGTCGATGTGTGTGCAGGAAACTACATCTAAGGTCATCGAACTCACAGTTCACGACTTCTAACTTAAGACACTACAGAATCTCAAGCAGACAAGACAACTCTCGATGGAGCAAACTCATGCCCCAAACTTAATCATTTGTATAGAAATCTACTATGATATGTAAATATATACCTGCATCCATTATTTACACTATAAAACACCAGGAAATCATTCCACTCAGAAGTCATTATGGCCATATAAACAGGAGCATGTATTCATGATAACTCAATTCAAAATACAAGGCATAAAGCACTTATCAGATTCACCAGGCGTGATGCAACTGCTGAGAGGGGTGCTCGTTTCCACCGAACCATAGTCTCGGTGACTCCAAAAGGATTTACCACTAGCCACCCCCAAGCTAGACCATGATGTTTTGAGAGTCAGTCTCCTACTTCCATCTCAATGGAAGTCCAGGAGGAAGATTACTCTCCTTCTCCTGATACAGAAAATGATTCCAGGATGAAGGTTACTCTCCTTCTCCTCTACTTAGAACTCCCTCTATTTCCAGAGTTTCTCCAATTCTCTTTTGCGATCCCTATCATGCATGCTCTCCCCTCCCACACACTGCCTTTATTGCCTCCTTCCTGCAAGATTGCAAGATTCCTGGAAGATTCCCCATTCGTGATCCGGTCTGAGAGATTTTTACGGATGGGTGGTTCACCTCCATCCCCTCATTAACTTTTGAGGAGCCTCCCCACCTACCAATCTAATGGGAAATTCATTCCAGGGTCAGAGAGTTGCTTTGGTCTTTGAGAAAGTAAAAACCAGTACAATACTGGCATGGTGGAAGTTAACGCAACCATTTTGGGTCCCTTCCACCACCTCTCAGTAGCCATCGTGGCCTCTTTTAGCACATCCCTTTCTCAGCAGTTATGAAACACATATTAATAACATAATGTACATTCATCGACCTTTTATACAAAGATCTATCAAATCAAACATTCACATCTTGAGTTTTCCATAGTTCTTGGCCAATATAGTTATTTTTACAGACTGGGGGAAACATGGTGTTACAATTCCCTCCCCCTTAAGGGAACATCGTCCTCGATGTTCTATCTACTAATACATCATGTATGTACAGAAGTAAACAAAATTGGATATGCATGTTTCATGGCATCTTCCATTTCCCACATAGCCTCATCTGGGCCAAAATGTTTCCACTACACCTTGACTTGTGCAATGGTTCAGTTCCTGAGTGGGGTTTCCTTTCTATCCAATATGCATTGAGGTTCTGGTAGGAAATCTCCCTTCAGTTCCACCTGGATCACTAACCATTCGATTATGTGATTAGAATCGTGTACATATTTCTTCAATAATGAAACATGGAAAACATTATGTGTTTTTACTGTGGGAGGGAGTGCTAGCCTATAGGCTACAAGTCCCACTCTATCTAGAACTTCAAAGGGTCCACAATACAGAGGTGCCAAATTGGCACAAGCTCCCATCCTCAGGGAAATCTTCTTGGGCCTAACACTAATATATACGTGGTCTCTCGTCTTGAATTATCTTGGAGTTCTCTTTCGGTCGACGTAACTTTTCTGTCTGTTCTGAGCGACCTTTAGATTTTGTTTTATCTGAATCACCTGTTGTTCCATTTCTTTCAACATGTCAGGTCCAATAGTACTTATTTTTACAGGATTACTCCAACTGATTGGAGTGTTTCATGGCCTACCATAGAGGACTTTGAAAGGACTCATCTTCAGGGATTCTTGGTAGCCATTGTTGTAGGCGAATTCCACCAGTGGCAGGTAATCTTCCCACTTTTGGGGTTGATGAATTACATGCATCCTTAGCATGTCTTCAAGTATTTGGTTCACTCTTTCTTTCTGCCCATTGGTTTGAGGGTGATATGCAGTGTTGAACAGTAATTTGGTCTCCAGACCAATCATCAAGGATTTCCAAAAGTTGGAAGTAAATTTTGTGTCTCTGTCAGACACGATTTCTTTAGGCATACCATGTAGTCTGAATATATCCTTCATGAATATGTTGGCAATGTCTATTGCCTTGCAAGTTTACTTGACGGGGATAAAATGAGCGGACTTGCTCAATTTATCCAATAATACCATGATGGCGTCATTATTTTTTGTCGAGGTTGGTAATCCGGTGATGAAATCCATGGAGATGGTTTCCCATTTCCATTCTAGGATTGGTAGAGGTTGTAATAATCTTATTGGGTGTCAGTGTTCTGTTTTAACCTGTTGACATTCTATGCATTGGGCTAGGTATTCAGCTATGTATTTGTTCAATCTAGGCCAATAGAATTGTTTCCTGGTGGCCTTGATCATCTTCTGGTATCCTGGATGACCAGTATACGGTATTTTATGTAGTTCATCCATTATGAACCTCTTCAAGTCATCACAATCTGGAATATACAATCTATTTTTGTAAGTTAGCATACCTCCATCTGTCATCTGATAGCCTTCATACTTTATCCCTGCGGGTTCTTGTTCTAGGCATGAGGTCACGGTCTAGAAGAATGTGTCTGTTTCTTGTGCATTCCTGAATTTTTCTTTGACGTTCGTCTCACAGGTGCTTACTACTGCTAGGTGAATTGTTTTCATACTTCTACTAAGGGCATTGACCACCTTATTTTCCTTCCCTTTAATATGTTTGATTTCAAAATCAAACTCGCTAAGGAGGGCCATCCACTTAACTTGTCTGGCATTGAGCTTTGGTTGGTCAAACAGATATCGCAACCCACAATGGTCTGTCATAAGTACAAATTTCCTCCCCAAGAGGTAATGCCTCCACATTTTTAAGGCGGGCACTATGGCGACCAGCTCTATATCATGGGTCACATAGTTGACTTCGTGCTCGTTTAATTTTTGGGATTCATAGCAGTCTACACTTCCTTCTTGTATAATGACTCCTCTGAGCCCTTCCTTGCAGGAATCTGTGCACACGAAGAAGTCAGCGATATTCAATACGGGTGCGTGGGTCAGTAGATGTTTTATGGTTTGAAATATTTCTTCACATTCTGGTGTCCACGTAAATTTAACTCCCTTCTTCTGGAGGGCAGTGATTGGACAACCAATCTTGGAGAATCATTTTATAAATATTCTATAGTATCCTGCTAAGCCCATAAAAGATCTGATATCTGAAATGTCCTTTGGGGTAGGCCATTCCATGATATACCTGATCTTGTCAAGGTCCACTGCTACTCCTTCAGATATGACATGGCCCAAGTAATGTATTTTCTTCTGGAAAAAGTCGCACTTGCTAAATTTGGCATAGAGTTGATGTTCTCTTAGCACTTGAAGCACAAGTCTAAGATGTTCATCATTTTCCTCTCTATTCTAGGAGTAAATTAATATATCGTCAATAAAAACCAGTACAAATTTGTCTAGAAATTTGTTGAGCACATTATTCATCAAGCACGTAAAAGTGGCAAGGGCATTGGTTAATCCAAATGGTACTACCACAAACTCATAGTGACCATATCTCGTCCTGAAGGCAGTTTTGTGGATGTCTTCACCCTTGATTCGGACTTGATGGTATCTAGATCTCAAGTCAATCTTTGAGAAGATGGAAGCACCCCCCAATTGATCGAACATGTCATTGATCATGGACAAGGGGTAATTGTTCTTTATGGTTACCTTATTGAGTTGTCTATAATCTACACACAGTTGGAGGGTACCGTCCATATTTTTCACAAACATGACTGGTGCTCCCCATCAAGACACGTTGGACTAGATGTAGCCTTTGTCCATCATTTCCTTTAGTTGTGATTTAAGCTCAACTAGCTCGGGTGTGCTCATCCTGTAAGGTGTCCTAGACACTAGCACCGCTCATGGTGCAAGTTCTATCGAGAAGTCAATGTCCCTTCTCGGAGGTAGACCCGGTACCTCTTCCGAAAATACATCCCTATATTCCCTTAATGTGGGGTGGTCTTTGAGGCTTGGTTTATCATCTTCAACTGATGCCAACACCTGTATCTCATATAGTGGACATCCCTTTCTGCAATACTTTCTCATTTGAAGAGTTGATATTTGTCTCACCGAGACAGGTTTTTGGATCCCTTAAAGGGTTATCCTTCTCCCTTCTTCACTCACTCATTCTAAGGTCTTATGGTAATAGTCCATTCTAGCTTTATATGTGGCTAGCCATTCCATACCAATCAATAGGTCATACGATCCTAGGGGTAGTATGTTAAGGGTTGCTTGTGTGGGGAATTCACCCATGGTGAATTGGCTAGGTGGTATGACCTCCACTACCTTTCTTTTGGTGCCAGTGGCTAACTGTACCAACTATGGCTGGGCGTGTTTATGTGGTTGTAATTTACAATTATCAATAGCCTTAGGAGCTATATAACTCAAATTTTAACTAGGGTCAATTAGAATAGACACTAGGTGGTTGGTGATCATACCTACCATCTCCACCACTAAAGCTTGGTGGTCGACCTATTGATTATCCAAGGTTTCATAAATTTGTGGCATGCTCCTGGCCACGTCATTGATGGTGATAGCTTCTTGAATGTTGTAAATTCTTCGACTGTTCTATTGTCGGTGCAGGCAGTCCCTTACTAGATGTTCCTCTCCACAACCCCAACATTTCAACGGTTCTGTCTTTGTGTTATCAATCTTCTCTGGGGTATATCCAGAAGGTTTGTTTCCGCTCTGGGAGGGGAAATTATGCTGGCGTACACTTCGGGTTGGGAATCTCATCCTTCAGTCATTTTTATAGTTTTTTAATTCTTGGGTATTTAAATCCCTTTTTCTGGAATCCCGAACTATTCTTTTGCTTCCAGTCTTCGCGAGGTTCTTTACGATGCCCAAGTTGTTCATAACAATATCTTCCTTTTCAGATAGTGTCTTCTAGGGTCTTTGGCTCTTCAAACTCAATCTTGTTCTGATAATCCTTAGGTAGTCCACTGATGAATCGTTGCACCTTTGCCTTTTCTACTTTTATATAGGGTACGTACCTCATCAAATCAAGGAATCTACTAACATATTCCTCTATTGTGAGTTTCCCTAGCTTGAGCTCATAAAATTCTTTAGTCTTTTCGTCGAAATACTTTTCCGACATATACTTCTTCCTGAATTATTTCTCGAACCGTTCCCAAGATAGGTCCTCTTCGTGAATCCATTTTACATTCTTAACGTATTCCCACCAAATGGAAGCCTTTCCATTCAATTTAAAAGTGGCTACTCGGGCCTTCAAGTTTTCTGAGAAGTCATGGACTCTGAAATACTTCTTTAGTCCAAGAAGCCAGGCCTCCGCTTCCTCCCCCTTCTTTATTTCACCGTCGAAAGAGGGTGGTTTGGCCTTCTTGAATTCTTCGAGATTATGACTTTTGGAATGCTTTCTTTTCTTTCGTTGTCTTCGGGCATAAGAACTATTTCTTCTACTAGAATATCCCTCCGAGTCGCCAGTTTCTTTTCCAGAGGAATCATCTGATGCTCGTCCCTTATCTCTGGGGTGGAACTTTATTGAGGTGCTCTTTCTAGTGTGGCCACTCAAAAGACCATGTTTATGTATCTCAGGTGGACTTCTACTTTTCTTTGTCTATTGTCGGTCCGCGTGACTGGTGTTAGGTTCATGCTGCAATTGTCTTTGTATGTCGAATAAACTCTGTAGTAAGACTACATTAATTTCCATTTTATTTTCTTGCTCTTTTATCACTCTCTCATTGTCGGCCTTGCAGCTCTGTAGCTCGACCATGAGGCTCCTCACAGTCTCAGCTAGATCTGGAGGGGTCCCTATTTCCCTCCTTTCGTCAGACTCTTCGTCTCTATCATGGGAGCCATCCCCCACTTCTTGTTGCATCACCATTCTATGCGTCTGCAGTTTCCCGTGGTTGATCGTCCGCTTGTGTGCAGGAAAAAAACTTGTTGTTAGAAAATATTTATATTTATTCATAACCAATGCATAATTCATATTTTTCAAATGCATACGCACAATAGGAATTTTCATTCTTAACTTCGACTTTTGATTAAGGGGTTAAGATAGAGGATTACTCCTTCTAAGAATACTTCAAATGGAGTTTCTGCGCAACTCGTTCATGAGCCTAAGCAGGCCAAGTGTTGTAACCATGCTCTGATACCAATTTGTCACATACCCACTAAGGTAACTAAAATTTTTATGTTTCCTTCGAGGAACAAGATCCCTGAATTCCTATAAGGCCTAGCGCATGTGCCTCTCACGAATTGGAGCGTCAAGGTTCTCGACTTCTCTTTCTCCTAACGCTGATACCCGAAACGCGACACGGGTCTGGCTCCTTCCTCACTAACGCCTTCTACACATAAATGTAGGCCATTCTAAGCCCTAGCACTACTCGCAACTCACGACTTTGCGAGTTGGGGTGTTGAGCCCTCATGCTCCTCTTTTGTGAAATCCAGAGATATGATAAGTCAATCAATCGGTTCACTCTTTTCCAGGTGACAGGTGTCCTTTAGGTGACCCTTTTCTGCAGTTCGATGCCACGCGGAGGTTCTGATCCAACGGTCATCTCGTGGCTTGGATCCAACGACCCCGATCATGTCGCTATCTCATGGATCGTGGGTTCGAGCAGTCCTACCCTGAACCACTCCAAGTCGTGAGTCAGCGAAATGCTACCCAACTACCACGTGTCCTATGCCGACGGATGGTTCTGAATACTTCAGGATTTTTGGGATGTTGTCAAATCCACTCACCTACCTCTACCTAGGTTAATATCGATGGTGAGTAAAGCTCTGGCAAGTTCTTGGATCGATGGTCCTGGACAATGGTGGGGCCCACTTTAAGCCGGCAATTCTGAACCCCCCCCCCTATTAAAGGTAGATAGGTAAAGGGGGTCCATAATCCAGCCTTGACCGTAGATCCAGGCTCCCCAATCCATGTCGTTGAAACATGCACACATAATTCTGGACCCCCCCCTTTTAAAGGTAGAATGGAAAGGGGGCTCTGGAATGGAACCCTGGTCGTAGATCTGGGTGCGCAGAATCTGGCCACCCAGATTCACCCGCCTTTTAACAAAACGATCATTTAGGCAAAACATTGAGATGTCGCCACATGCCCTCCTTGACGGATGACTACGATCAAATAGCGACTTCACGCATCGCAATTTTGAATGGTATGTTCTTTGAAATTCTTGTTCTACAAGTTAGAAAAATGTTGAGCTCTCACCATGCGTCCCTTCTGATGGACGACTCTGAGGATTTCAGAACTTGTCTTGCGGACCTTCCTCTGAATCCAACGACTATTAGCCCACATGCTTCAGATCTAATGGCTCATATATGTTTTTCTCATGCGCTCACTTCTCACTGTCTGGATGTGGATTTTCGATGGTCTAGATCTCTCCTCCACAGCTAATCGAATGATAGTTATTGCTCTTCCTCCTGAGCTTGGAATTTCTCCCGTCTGGGAAGGATTCTCTAAGGGTTGAAGGCTTCGACCTTTGATTCATTTGCGAGCCCTGTGACCTTTGGTCTCATCTATATTCCCCTTCACTTTGGTTATCTACACTCATCATATCTTGCGAGGACTATAAGCTTCGAGGCGTTAACACCTACGCTCCTTCCTCAAATTCAATGGTCGTGATAGACCTTGGGTCCTCCCGAATGGATCTTGTTCATTCATCTTCCAAACAGGACATTTCCTTTCAATAATTGAATCTCGTTATCTCCTATACTTAATGCTTGGAAGAATTCTTTCGCGCACTCCTTACCTTCATTTTCCCAGTCTAGATATTAAATGGTTCCCGATCGTTGCTTGCCTCATAAAGAGCCTATGCGGGTATGCACCACCTCTCCTGAATTTGATCCAATCTGTCCTCGAAGTGACATAGAATGATAGGGGTTCGATGTGCATGCAGAAAACTATATCTAAGGTTGTCGAACTCACAGTTCGCGACTTCTAGCTTAAGACACTACAAAATATCAAGCAGACAAGACAATTATGGATGGAGCGAACTCATGCCCCAAACTTAATCATTTGTAAAGAAATCCACTATGATATGTAAATATACACATGCATCCATTATTTACAGTCTAAAACAACAGGAATCATTCCACTCAGAAGTCATTATGGCCGTAGAAACAAGAGCATGTATTCATGATAACTCAATTCAAAATACAAGGCATAAAACACTTATCAGATTCACAAGGCGTGATGCAAATGCTGAGAGGGGTGCTCGTTTCCACCCAACCATAGGCTCAGTGAATCCAAAATGATTTACCACTAGCCACCCCCAAGCTAGACCACGATGCTTTGAAAGTTAGTCTCCTACTTCAAGATAAATGGAAGTCTAGGACGAAGGTTACTCTCCTTCTCCTGATACATAAAATGATTCCAGAATGAAGGTTACTCTCCTTCTCCTCTGCTCAGAACTCCCTCTGTTTCTAGAGTTTCTCCAGTTCTCTTATGCGATCCCTGTCATGCACGCTCTCCCCTCCCACACACTCCCTTTCTTTCATCCTTCCTGCAATATTGTGTGTGGCATGAATTTCCCCGTTCGTGGTTAGGTCTGAGAGATTTTTACGGATGGGTGGTTCACCCCCATCCCCTCATTAACTCTTGAGGAGCCTCCCCACCTACCCATCTAATGGGAAATTCATTCCAGGGTCAAAGAGTTGCTTTGTTCTTTGAGCAAGTAAAAACCAATACAGTACTGGCTTGGTGGAAGTTAACACAACCATTCCAGGTCCCTTCCACCACCTCTAGGCTCTCAGTAGCCATCGTGGTCTCTTTTAGCACATCCCTCTCTCATCAGTTATGCAACACATATTCATAACATAATGTACATTCATAGACCTTTTATACAAAGGTCCATCAAATCAAACATTCACATCTTTGAGTTTGCAATAGTTCTTGGCCAATATAGTTATTTTTACAGACTGGGGGAAACAGGGTGTTACAATTCCCAAAGTCTCTTACAGAAGCGAATTTTTCCAAACTTCGATCTATGTTAGGAGTTTAGGAAGTTTTCATTAAGGGGGGATAGGCTCTAATTCCTCCTTCCTTCTCCTATTGTGTCACTATTGTAAATCCTTCAATCCTATCCCAAGTTGTTCTTAAGGGGGGATGTTAGGATATTTAGACACTTAGGAGTTAGTTAAGATCTACTTGGTCTAATATGTCATTAGGTAAAAGTGTGTTTCTTAGTGTGTTTCTTTAGTATGCATTAGTATGCATTTGTAGTTAGGAAATACGACGGTCACGATATGTTCCCGACATAGAGTGATCCAACGGTTCATGCTCTCCTCGATATTAACGACCATTGATCCATGGCTTAACACCCGATTGGTCCATGATCTCTATTTAAAGAGAATGGAGGTTCATTTGTCGATGATCGATTGTGAGAAACTCTCTTGTAAAATATCTGTAATCTTTTTCTTTGCATTAATAAACTGCTCCGAGTGGCCGCGTTGGCTGGGGCCATGGATGTTTCCCCGTAGGGGTTTTACCACATGAAAACATCAGTGTGTTGATCTTTGATATGGTTATGTGAGTGGTTACTGAAGGTGTTCGTCCTCTGTTGGAATACTTGTGTTGTCGAACAACTATCACTGGCATAGATAGTGTATCAGGTTGTTATTGACTCTACTGCTGACCCGGATCCTTCCTCGCAGACAGACGAGGAGGATATTGTTATCAAGCCTATATGGGCCACTTCATCATATTTCTCACATTATTTCCTTGATGACACTTTACCTTAGGATGAAGCAATCTTAGATACCATGAATGGTCTTGATAGGCCATGGGATGATATGCATCATCGCTCTTACTTCCTCCCAAATCCTGTTAGGATCGAACAAGACGATTTTAGATCTACCTTGAGTGAGATGTTCGGTCACACCATGTTTCCACTAGATACGCACGAGATTTATGTCAAAGGAAACATGGTGAGTATTTCTCCTACCATCACGATCGACATCACTCGAATTCCTGGTAAAGTTGAAAATTTATATATAAGTGCAAATTGTTCACCTGAAGAAATTTAGTAATTAGCTTGGTCATACAAAAAAGAAGCCACGAATAAACCATCTCTTTGAATGTGAAATCTCTTCCCTGAAACTGGAAGTTAAGATCCTACCCAACACTTCCAATATTGAAGAATTCCTAGTACATGTAGAGAGCCTAGATGAGCAGTGTCGAGATGCCTCTACGACTATCAAAGCGAATAAATGACGTTTCAAGGTCTAGTATGATAGGTTTGTCTATCCTCGGAAATATGTTAAGGGTGACTTGGTCCTATTGTATGACCAATACAAAGAACCGTTGGGGGCAGACAAGTTTAATCCCATGTGGCACAGTCCTTATATCATGCAACATGTCTTGGAAAAAAGAGCCTACGGATTGGAATATTATGAAGGGAATATGTTGGCTGAGCCTAGAAATGGGATCTACTTGAAAATATATTATGTTTGATCCCCAAGATTGGGCGTAACTCTTTGTATACTAGTGTATCTTAGTGTATATATATATTTTCCTTTCTATCATCGGATTTCTTATCGAGTTTTCCCTTGGTTGGTAGATGTCAACAGAGCCTTCAGTTTATTTACAATTCGCAGACGGTGCCAGTCGTCATACATGGAACTTGGCTTCCCCTGCTTGGGTCATTTACTCACCCGAGGGTCAACTGGTGTCTTCAAGTGGCATTTTTCTAGGGCCATCAATGAATAATGTGGCTAAATATAACATCATTATAGAGATTTTAAGCGATGTCGTTTCACATGGTGTCCATTTTTTAGAAGTTCTCTTGGACTCCTAGTTAGTAGTATGTCATTTTAACGACAGTTACCGTGAGTGAGACCCTACTCTACTTTGACAATTCCTACGGGTACGAATTTTGGAGCAACATTTTGATTTTATTACTTATAATCACATAGCTAGAAGTTATAATTATGTCTCTGATGCATATGGTAATTATGTCCTAGATTGGAATTTGTCACATGAATAAAGTAAAGAAAAAAAAACCACCAATGTACACATTGTAACATATATAAGTAAAGTCGAAGACCAATGTTTTTATATTTCATATCTCCAAAAAATATGGTGTCATAGTACAAAATGGGGATCACACCCTCAAAATACATATATGGTCGATAGATATAATGACCATGGCATCTATGCCTATGGTGACGAATGCATATCATGATAGAATAATATGGCGTTTGTGAGATGCCGGAAGAGTCGCACCCCCGCACGGGGCACACCCACCACCTATTGTTGCATATCCTATGGAAAATACTCTACCTGAACCATAAGAATCATGTGCCTCAAATGAGATAGGTTCCCTTGCACATTTTGTATCACTCTCTTTACATCTCCTCCCACCAAGTCATCTCCCTGGTGCCTCCACCGATGTCGTGGGATTCCATCTGGTCTTCGTAGAACCACATCTACCTACATAACAAAGTAATTGTCAATACTTGACACCATCCATTTTTATTTTTATTTTTATTATTTTTGAAACACACAAAAAAATGAAATCTATAAAAACCTTCATACCTATATCACCATAGGCGTAGTCTGGTAGCAATGGAATATCTGGATATCCTCTGTAGTCGAATCCAACATAAGGGTAGTCATCTATGGCTATCACTTGTCAAAGACACTAGAATAAGAAATCTTCGTTGTAGGGGGTTGGTACCCTACGACCTCTTAACCTCCTCATCACCTCGGTCCACTATGACATGGCTATATCGCGCGGTCAATGTGGAATGATCTCAAATCTAAGGCTCAAACCTGGAACCCGCTCAAATAAAAAACAACATAAGATATATGCAAACCTGAAGTTCCTTTTCCTCCCTTGTTTTCAATCTGAGAGTTGGCTCTTCATGTTAGCCAGTAGTGAGGTACATTGGTCATAAACTATGGGTCACAAGAACTCCACTACATAAAACATGAGTGGCCTTGATTTCTGGTGCAACGAGGTCAACCCCATGATTAGTGTAAGTACAAGGATGACAATCTTTAGACTCAGATTTTCGATCACCATGATGGGGAGCTTACTCCCTACTTTATCTGTGTCTGCAACACAATGGGTGGAAATGTAATCCTCTATGTTCATGCTACTCCCAAGTCCCCTAGATTTGAGATTCACCACCTCTCCCCAATGAGATAATCCTGTGATGAAATATATGTCCTCTACTTCAATTTTCAATGGTTTTTGATCGCGATTGAAGGCCTCTGTATCCATATCCAAAAAATTTACTAGCATTTGAAGCAATCTTACTTGATTCATCATTCCTTTGAGATCCCAAAACTTGTAAAGCCCACATCTTTTTAGGGCAAGTTGGGCCCTAGCATCTCTCTCCACTGTTGCATCCACTTCCTCTCTCTCTCTCTCTCTCTCTATTCAAGTACCATCCTGCAAAAGGAAAGCCCTTTTTTTAGTCAAACCCTTTAACAAACTTGTTTTCGGACTTGTATGCGAGTTGTAATTTTAAAAATCCCGTATAGGGCCACATATACCTGGGAAGGATTTGTTTTTTCTACGTACATGTCTTCATATACACAACCCGATGAACTACATACCGCATACACCCTAATTCATAATTTGCGCCCTTTAAAACTCAAAATATGGGTTCTAATTTGAAATTGTAAACCACTAGAAATGAAGAGGAGGGAAATAGTACTTACTTGGTCCAGACGGTTGTCAATTCCGTTGCTCGTATCTCTCATAATTAACACTTGAATATCATGGGAAAATTGGTACAAAATGCACTATGTGGGTAAAAGAGTCAAATCGTATGGTAAAATTGGTTATTTTTACTATTAATAGAAAAATTTTACCCACTTTACATAGTTTTTTCTATTTTATTTTGACCTAATGGACTAATAGTACAATGGAAGGAGTTTCTTTTGGTGGTTTTGTCCAGGGATTTTTACGGTTTCTAGTGTCATATCGCTCATTCGTGACTTCGGAAAGTATTTTCTTTCACCAACATATAGGATAGGTTTCCACTCCATCTTGCATATTTGCATTATCCTATGACTACGATCTGTATGCCTTAGGTATGAACCCATTTATTAGCGACACAAAGCCTTCCTTATTCTATTAGAAGTTTCGTTATTGAATGGTAGGAGCTGACCAAACATGGGTTACCTAGTTAGATGTTCTATGTCATCTAGTTCCCATGCAGAGATTATTCCATAAGACTAGGATTCCCTTATAGTTCCAATTTGACTTTGCGTTCGAACCTCATGTTCTTACTCATAATCATTAAACCTATACCTATGGTACTTCCATCGAGTCTTAGTTAATCTCTTTTCCAACTCTATAAAAAAGACAAAAGATTTCCAAGTGAGCTTGTCTCTTTCACACTCGTTAAATGGATTAGAAAGGACGTTTGTTTAGTGTAAGTTTAACCCTTTTTTCGAACCAAGTAGACTAATTTTGAAAAATGAATACTCTAGTCATTAGTGGCTACATGAGTTCTCTTGGGTATTGTTTTATACTTTTTCAAGCCTAGGGAACTAAAATTTACAAAAAAGAACATTCTTTGGAGTTAAGTTGTAATTACATTTCATCCTCATGCTTGTAGTATTGAGCATATTGTCGATTCTCTCTTTCTTGTTACAAGCCTATTACCTCAACAATTTGCATCACCATCCAAGGAGATCCTTCTTTATATCTTTTGCAGCTTGACACCATGTACCCTAAGAGGAAGCATTCCCCCAAGTGTCCACATTCTCCATGCACCTCCTTGAATTGAGCATAGGTATGTTCCATTGTTGGAACTAATTGCTTAGTCATGACACTCATTTCCTCAATTGTATCAAAACATTCATTTTCTTATGAAAAAACAAAAAATGATGGGCGAGAGAATAATATCCTCTTATATTGGCAGCAGTTGTGTCTTCTTTGAATAGAGCACAAACTTTTGAGTCCACTTGTCATCCAAAGTTTGGGTTTAGCATGACCTTAGGAAGCTGAGCTCATTACTTAGAGTTTACTCCTTCGACTGGTTACTCTTCCAGTCCCTATGGAGAGTTTGATTGATGCCTCATGGATCACAAAGTTTCATTATCAAGTCGATGTTATCGAAGTCTTCCATATGTCTCATGCTCTTGTTAAAAGGATGGCTATAATCCTGTGTCAGCCATTTCTCATAATTATTGAATTTTCATGTCGGGCATACCCTCAGTGTGTCTGAGAATTACATGAAGTTGCAGTCTTACCATGCACCCTGGTCCTACTTTCATTATGGGTAGGTAACCTTGAGCCCATCAGTCGACATCTCCTCATTGGTCACTGACTAGGGGGTTTCCCTTATGTTCGACAGAAAGAAATATTTTCAAACATTGGGATTCATGCAGTGTCTTGGATTCCATTAGTCTTATTGTTGGTTTCCCCGCCTTTGTCGAAAATTTTCATTTTTGGCTACTATTCCAAGGGTCTTTTTTGTGCACTGCTTGCATATGGTGCATGCAAAAAATGCACATGGTCATTGGTTTGTGAACATACTCCTAATCCGAGTTCCTCCAAATCATGAAGCTATTTCTTTGTACACACATGTTGTCTAACTTTTATCTTTGTTGTTGAGGACAAGTTTTAGGTATAAAGATTTGGGTTGCGTCTTCAACAGTGGTCTTCATCGAATGTCTGGATGAGGTAGAATCTTTATCTTTTCTTTTTGGAATTTACATTTTTATGAATACTTGCGATTAGAGTTGATTTCTGCAGTCATTCTGTCTGTTGTGGTTTACCCTATATGCCATAGAGTAATTTTCCTCATAACAATATGTAAAAACAACAACCATTATGTCACAAAACACTATATCACCAAAAAAATGCATCTCTTCATCTTCGTATTATATTTCCTTTCTTCTACATGGTTGCATTTATTATTTCTTTTTCAATTTTGTGTCATTTTTTTCTTGTGCTTTATAGAGTTAAAATATATTAAAAAAATTTAGATGTTTGTATTAAATAATAGTCATGCACAAGACTTTATTTATATAGAGCGCAATAGTATAAGAAGAACTAACAAATAAATTATAAATTGAAACAATTTACCTCATAAAAGAAAAGAGGATGGGTAAAATAATCGAACATAAACATAGGTTGATCTGTGTCAAAGTAAGCTATAATTAACATAAATATAATTAGAAATGGGAAATAATTAGAGATTGAAAAGTTATTGTTAGGGATAGAGACCAAAATGATAATAATAAATAAGATATTTGCAATGACCAACTTGGGATATTTGCACTATTTCCTTACCCTCCAAGTTTTGCAAACCAAGGAAGGAATTTTTATTTCCTGGTGTAAGTATGTTTGTGACCTTCTTCGTCACTGTCACATGGAAGATTATAACCCAACCCCTTCTCCCTTCCTCTTTCGATTCAAACTTGTTGCCACTTGTACTTCTCCTATATTTTATACAACCTTGTACCGTTAGTTAGTTTGTAGCCTCTTATATTTGACTCATACTCGTCCTAATATTTCCTTTATTGTTTGTCTTGTTTCCAAATATACGGAAAGAATCTAAAATTATAATTTAGTATGTCTAGGATACAATTCCATTCAGGATATATTACAGCTCGGGGTAGACTCCTTTATTGGTTGGTTTCACTAATTCACATTGGGCTGACGACCTTGATGATCGAAAGTCTACTGCATTTTATGTTTTTAGCCATGGATCAGGACATGTCAATTGGGCCTATAAGAAAAAACAACCTATTTCTCTTTCTTCGGGAGCAGATTACCAAGCAACAGTTCATGCAAGTCAAGAAGTCGTGTTTCTTCGACAGATCCCTTCAATGTTTGGATTCCAACAACATCATCTGGAAAACCTTTGGTGCGATAATTAGAGTGCCATCAAGTTCTCCAAATACATATTTCAACATCAACTCGCAACAAACACATTGATCTACAAATGCACTTCATCTCAAATCACATTCATGATTGAGTTATTAAAGCATTCGTTTTCCCTACAAAACATTAAGTTGTATACTTTTTCACAAAGTCTCTTACATAAGTGAAGTTTTCAAAACTTCCTTCTATGTTAGGATTTTAGGAAGTTATCATTAAGGGGGCTAGGCTCTAATGCCTCCTTCCTTCTCTTATTGTTTCACCTTTGTAAATCCTTTAATATTATCACAAGTTATTCTTATGGGGGGATGTTGGGATATTTAGACACTTAGGAGTTAGTTAAGATCAACTTGGTCTAATGTCTCGTTAGGTAGAAGTGTGTTTCTTTAGTATACATTTGTAGTTAGGTAATCTAACGTCACAATATGTTCCCCACATAGAGTGATCTGATGGTTCATATTCTCCTCGATCTTAGTAGCCACATTGATATGTGGCTTAAAACATGATTGGTCCATGATCTTTATTTAAATACCATGGAGGGTCATTTTCCAATGATTTATTGTGAGAAAATCTCTTGTAAATATCTTTGTAATATTTTTCTTTTGCATTAATAAATTGTTGCAAGTGACAATGTTGGTTGGGGTCCTGGATGTTTCCCCATAGGGTTTTTACAATGTAAAAACATCACTGTGTTGATCTTTGATGTGGTTTTGTGAGTGGTTATTGAAGGTGTTCATCCTCAGTTGGAATACCTATGTTGTCGAACACGAAGAAACCTTGAAAGAAAGGATCCTTGAGAAAGTGGAGTTCAAGTCTCAATAGATTGCTGCAATTTTAATCTAGTCAATTACTTTTCAATCCCTTGATCTTTATTAGAAGTGGAATTATAGGAAGGAAAACTCCAAGATATAAGGTGACACCCATAAAAGAGAACCAATAAATGGTCAATAGGTCTATATTTAGACCTATGTCAAGCCTCCTATATGGGTAGGAAATTCTTTATGTCATTCTTCTTCCTCTCCCTTGGCTCTCATTTCTCTTCCCTACATGCAAGGTACTATAGAATATATTTCTAAGATATTGGCCAAAAAGAATATTAAAACTCTCTTTAAACATAATAAAACTCTTGAATAGTTATTTGTAACTACCAAAGATAAATGAGACTGCATGTGTGTCCAAGTAGTATACCAAATTCCCTACTCCTGTGGCAAATTGCAAGCATGCAAAACTAGTAGATCCTTCAAATCTAGTCTCAAAGATCATATAGCCTAGCATTCATTATTTAGATTATTAAACCCCTTTCTTCTTTCTTTGTTTACTTAGATTTGGTTTATGTGACTTCTCCTAACCTACTCTTCATTTTCCCCTCTTTTCATTTAATTTTATTTCTAATTTTAATATGATTAAATGAAAATTTATTATTAAATTAATCATTCCTTAAGTCCCTCTTTTATATTTCTATATTTATGTTGTGAGGTTGATTATTAATTAAATAGATTTTTATTTTCTAATTTATTTTTTAATTAAAAAAAATTATTTAATAATTTTTAACCTTTGATTTAATGTTCAAAAGTTCTTTTGTTAAAA